>PVJS01018324.1:0-35022 GCA_004027185.1 Glis glis | reverse complement strand
GGCATTCTACCTCTGAGCTACATCCCCAGCCCTATTTTATTCTTTATTTTGAAACAAGGTCTCACTAAGTAGCTGAGGCTGGCCACGAACCTGTGATCCTCTGGTCTCAGCCTCCCAAGTACTGGGATTACAAGAGTGCGCCACCATGCCCAGCTATCATTTAGTATCTTAGGAAACCAAAGCCAGGAAAGGTTCTTCCAAGTCTATAAAGAATCTGAAAATCCTCCATCAGGAACTTTAGCTATTTAAAACTAC
Source organism: Glis glis (assembly GCA_004027185.1). NCBI lineage: Eukaryota > Metazoa > Chordata > Mammalia > Rodentia > Gliridae > Glis > Glis glis. Next base: position 34,767 of record PVJS01018324.1, on the reverse strand, counting down.
AGAGTAGGATTCTGTGTCTTTTTGGAAAAATTAGTAAACTTTACTAAGGATAATTTGGAATTTCAGTGGCCAGTTTGAGGAACTTTTTAAAACTTAGATAAGATAGTCCATCATAGATGTGCCCTGGAGAAAAGAGAATATAAAACCTTCCCAAAACAATGAGATGCATTATTTTATTGGTACACAGAGGCTTCTAAAACAACAGAATGACTTGATAATTCCCCCTAAAAGAACATTAAAAGTGCATTGATGAAAACTTAAAAGCTAAAATTCAGACTGATTCAATGGATAACCTCATCAATCCCTCTGTTCCTTTCTACCTTCTATTGCCTGACTATTTTGAATACACTAGCCCTTTTTATCCTTTACCATTTCTTCTTGAACTTTTTCAGAATTAGGTGCCCTTTAAGAAGATCTAAGGGTCAGGAATATAGCTCAGTGACAAAGTGTTAGCCTAGCATGCATGAGGCCCTGGGCTCAATCTCCAGTAGCATCAAAAGAAAAAAAAAAAGAGGAGGAGGAGGAGGAGGGGAAATCTTAGGGTATCAGACTAAACAGAACTTAAACTTTGTCTCGAGGCAAACTTTGAGCCATTGTAAAGGATTTTCCAGACTCTAAAAATGAACAAACTAAATTAATAGATGAAGTTAAAATTCTTAGTGCTTATTAGTCAGGACTCCCTGATTTGTATCAATTTGTCTATACAGATAGTCCTGGATGTGCTAAAAATGGATTTAAAAAATAGACAGGAAGAATCCCACTAGAGAGTCTTAAGATTCTTCCAAACATACCTCTAAGGATGGGATAAGAGCTAGAAAATTAGGGCAAATACTTCCTGAGGCCATTCTTGAGCTTTTTCCTTTAAGAATATATTGGGTCATAATCTAGTGTTGCAAAAAGGATGGGGGGAGAATATGTTGTGGACTATCATATATACTTAGAAGAAATATTTAAACAGCTTTCTGGTCTTAGTGGCTAATAAGATGAAGTGGCCTTGTCTTCCCATTTTGTTAATGTACTACACACAGAGATATGTGATTTACTGAAGAAACTTAAGCTAGGGTGGGAAGTGATTCCCTTGATGGAGTTACAACATTTAGCCGGATATTTTGAGAGAACACTAGAATAGAAAATAAACCATCAACATAGAAATTAATAACCTTGCATTTACAACAATTCCAAGAGAATTTCCCTAACTTCAAAAGACTTTTATCCTAGCTGGGCAGGGTGGCGAACACTCATGAGGCTGAGGAAGGAGGATTGCAGGTTTGAGGAAGCGCAGAGGTAGAACATCCCCTGGGTTCAATCCCTAGTACTATATACACACACAGAAGCATGTGCCTACATGCGTGCATGCATGCACATGCCAACACACACACACACACGCATACATAAACACACACATTTTATCCTATAACACTTGGGATAAAGACATTTCTTGTATTATTGCAAACAGAAAGGACATTTGAAAAAGAATTGCCCCTTATTACAACAGAAATCTGAACCATCTGATTGGCCACAAAAGAGAGACTTTCAACCTCCCACCTTCCCAGACAACTGTCAGTGTTGATGGAGCTCCAAGGAATCTTCTAGTAAACTACTTCAAATCAAATAATTGCTTCAAATCAACAAGTAGAAATTACTTAAAACAGAGAAATTTGTATAGTGTTGGTAGATACTAAGTACCTCACTCAACTCTAAACCTTACTATAATAATTCAGAACATTCTCAGAATTACAAAAAATATTTCAGTGGTGGGAGTTTCCAATTAAATTAGGAGTTCCTTTGCTGGAACCCATAATTGCCACCTTTGGCCCTCCCTCTAAAAGTCATGCTTTTCTAGCAGATCTCCCAGAATGAGATCTGCTACCTAAAGTAGGATGTCAAATAACATTTTCCTTAGGAAAAATAACTATAGAAATTCCAGATTCATCAGACATTGAAGCATCATGTGTTCTCCGGGTCCAATTTATTATCCTGATGCAACTATTAAATTTCATAAAGTATAAATATGACAAATCTCTCTGAAATCCCTCATATTCTATGGGCCTCTTCTCCCACAGATGCGGAAAAAATAAAAAAATGCTGAATTTATTAAAATTTAGATTTATCTTTCAAAACCAACTCCTATGTTGCCTGAAGCCATACAAGGGCTCACTCCTATAGTAGAAGATTTAATTAATCAGAGGCTTATTATTCCTTGTACAAGTCTTTGCAATACTGCTATCCTGTCTGTTAAAAAAAATCCATGGACAAGGATGGAGATTTGTATTAGATCTTAGAGCCATAAATAAAACTGTCTTACTGAGGTTTCTTGTAGTATCATATGTAAACACCCGACTGGCAAATGTACTAGCTGATTCCAAATGGTTCACAGTACAGGATTTAGTTTTGCTTTCTTTAGCATTCCTATTGAAAAAAATGAACAATATCTGTTTGCTTTTACTTGGGAAAAAATCAGCAATATACCTGAGCAGCAATGCCCCAGAAATTTATTGAAGCTCCTGGATACTTTTCATAAGTTTTACATCAAGATTTCAAAATTCTGCGATTTCCCAGAAATTCTATCCTGATTCAATATGTAGATGCTTGCTTCTTTGCTTTTCATCCAAAGATGACTCGGAAATTGATCCAATATACTACTACAACAATTGGCTTTCAAGGGCCATAAAACTTCCTGAGATAAACTTCTATTCTCACAAGAAGTGTATTATTGAGATTATGATTTATCCAGAAAAGGAATTTATATGTCTCAGGAAAGAATAACATCATCCAAAATTATCCTCAACTAGTGACTATAAGGCAACTCAGAGAACTCCTCAAACTTGAAGCGAGTTGTAGGTCCTGGTACCAAATTTTTCTTTATTGGCGTCTCCTCTTTAAGAACAACCTAAAAATAGCACCCAGGAATCGCTTCCTTTGAAAACAAAACATTTGAAAAGGCCTTTACTGAACTTAAAATGGCTTTATAAAATCCTCCTATATTAGAACTTCCCAAATACCCTAAACCCTTCATATTGTTTGTCCATAAAGGAGATAACCAGGCTGTAGGCACTTTCATTCAAGAACATGGAGGAAAAAATAGACCTCTAGGATGTAACAGCATATAATTGTACCCAGCAGTTAGGGCATATCCAAATTGTCTAAAAACAGCAGTTGTAGCTGCTAAAATTGTGGAATCTTCTCTGGAATTCATTCAGTGAAATAATTTATGTTTGCAACTTCTTCATACTGTAGAAAGTTTATTAAATACTGAAGGTACTCAACATTTTTCCGCCAGCAGACTGACGTCATAAGAGATTCTGGTTCATCTCTCAAATCTACATATTATTTACTATACCTCTCTGAAATCCGCTAACCTTTTATCTTTGCTTAACAAAGGGAAGACTCACAATTGTGACAAATTGATTTTACAAAATTTGACTGTTAGACTGGATTTACAAGAAACATCAATGACTAATCATAATTGGTACTCTATGTTTATGTTTCCCATACTAAAAATTCTTAAGGAAAATACCAACCTGGGTATGATTCACAGTCCAGCATAAATTATTAGAAAGTACTCCATTACCATTATTCAGTCCAACTTGTAGAATTATTTGCCCTCACCAAGCCTGTGAATTAGCCACACACACACACACACACACACACACACACACACACACACGGTTATAAATATTGTTACCAATAGCAATACACTTTTGGAATAGTCCACAATTTTGGTACATTATGGAAATAGGAGATTTTTGACACCAAATAGCACACCTATAAAAATGGACCTCAGATTACAGATCCTTCTGCATTATTGGTACCTTTACAAATTGCTATCATAAAAATTGAAGCTCATATATAGCCTTAAATCAGAATATCAAGGAAATGCTATGGCTGAAACTCATGCTAAGGCTGCAACTCAAGAGGCCCCTAATGTACCAAAACTCTGTAACTTGAATGAACTCCATAAAGTTGATCCACATCAATAACTTAGAAAAACTTGTTTAATAAACAATGGTATGCTCCTGAAATGGAACAGTCAAGACTGCCATAATAAAAAATGTAAATTTAATACAAGACTGGCTCCTATACACTCTTGGGTGATTAATTCAGGAAATGGCTTTACAAAAAGGTAATACAGCCTTCCCTTGGCAAACAGATCATTCAACTAATGCTCATGGCCAGCTGGTTTGGCATTGGGAAGTACTGGAAGCTAAGAATGGTTTGTAATTACTGTAAAATTTGTTATTGGTCACTTATCTTTATGCGCAGAAAACCTTAGTGGGACTGGATCAATCTTCAGAATGATCTCAGACAAATTCCATAGTCAAGTGTTTAGGTTTGATTCAGATAATGGAGATCCTATATATAGTAATATGGAATCATAAACAGATGATAATTAATACTCTTAAGTAAACCATTAAGGAATCTATTGAAACTATATATTGGTTCAGCGGCAACTTTATGGGTAAACAGAATGTCATTTTAGTGCCATTATATAAGGTAAAGGACATTTTTTATATATTGGATAAATCAATATTGATGATACATCTGGAAAGGGGATCGTCTTTGGTGGTAGACTGCATGGATTACTTTATCCTGGTTTTACAATCAAAGTATGTTCCTATCCTGGTTTAAACCATAATCATTCGAAATGCAATGTAAGATGCCAACATGCAAAAAAACAATCATGATATTCATATTCATATTAATCCTGATTGGTGGTGATGGGACCCACCTTATACTCTCTATTAATACTCTCGGTTGTTCATTCTGTCTGGTAATGATAGATGTATATAAAGGTTCTGGTAATGATAGATGTATATAAAGGTTCTTCACTCAGTTCAAATGCTATAGTTTGGGTTATCTCTCACACAAATAACTAAATACAACTTTCTAAATATTAGTCAAATTTTGGGGATGATTTGTGGATAGAAAATTAAGTGGCAAAAAATTTCTCATTTATTTCTTAGTTCAATTATACAAAGAAGCTCTATATTTCACTCTTTTGTTAGATCACTCTTTCCTTAATTAAGAGTCTTTGAATTAGAAAAATCACTTATCAATATTTCTGAAACTTTTGGAAAAATTTTTAATGATACCTTAAGTTCTCTTTATGTGATACTATCTGAAATGAGCAATTTAGCCTTGGGTATACTCCAAAACAGAAGAGTTCTTGATAAACTAACTGCTCAACAAGAGAGCTTTGTGCTCTTATTACATAAAAATGCTGCTTGTACGTCAGTAAGTCAGAAATTATAGCCCTAAAAAAATCAAATCAATATATTTCACCTAATCAGGAAGGCCCAATTCAATTGGTTAAATCTTATCTCTTGGGGAGTTTGTCTTAAGGCATTTTTCAAACTCTTAGAATTACTCTCCCATTAGTAATACTAATATATTCCTTGTACATTGTATTCTCTCAAGAGCCTTAAATGAACCAGGCATGGTGGCGCACGCCTGTAATCCCAGTACTTGGGAGGCTGAGACAGGAGGATCACAGGTTCGAGGACAGCCTCAGCAATGAAGTGAGACAACCTAGTGAAACCCTGTTCTAAAACAAAAAATAAAAAGGGCTGGGGCATAGCTCAGAGGCAGAATGCTCTTGAGTTCAATCCCCAGTACTCCCCAACACACACGCACAGAGCCTTAAATGCTTGTCAGAAACCATTAGCTCAAATGATAGCCATGAGAATTCAATGACAGAAACTATATAAAATTGAATTATAAGGAAAAAAACACCCTATTGGAATTCTAGTATGAAATTTTCAAGTGACCACAGGGGGAAAACATTTATGTGGGAACTGAGAATAACACTTAACAGTTGGTCACAGTTTAGTTGAACTGAGAGAATGACCAAAAAGAAGGGAGAGTGTTAAAGTTTTTGGAGGCCACGGTTTAAACAGAAGCCTAGAACATCCATATGCGACCAAAACTAAAAACTGTCCTTATCACCCAGAAACACAGCTGTAGCCATAAACAAAATTCCAGCTTTCCAAGGTCAGCATGAACCTAAAATTCCTAGGCAATTAGCTAGACAAGTTTATGCAGCTCTGCTACCTAAAGTGGAATGTAAGCTTCGAGCGGCCAATCAGGATAGGAACCGTGTACTTTGACATTTGTGCTTTATAAGCTGTTACGATAACTGTTGTACACTGAGCTGCTGGCTCCACTTTTATTTTATTATTATTATTATTATTATTTTTTTTTTTGTGGTACCGGGGATTGAACACACTGGGGCGTTCTACCTCTGCGCTACGCCCCCGGCCCTATTTTTTATGCTTTATTTTGAAACCGGGTCTCGCGAAGTTGCGGAGGGCCTCACTAAGGAGAGAGAGAGAGAGAGAGAGAGAGAGAGAGAGAGGCAGGGAGAGAGAGAGCGAGAGAGAGAGCTGAGGCTGGCCGCGAACCCAGATCCTCCGGTCTCCGCCTCCCAAAGTACTGGGATTACAAGTGTGCGCCACCACGCCCGGCTTTATTATTATTATTTTTAAATGGTGGTGCGGGGGATTGAACCCAGGGGCCTTCCACCTGAGCTACCTCCCCAGCCCATTTTATTTATTCGAAACAGGGTCTCACTAAGTTGCAGAGGGACTTGCTGTGTTGCTGTTGCTGGCTTCGAACCTGCGATTCTGTCTCAGCCTCCCAAGTACTGGGATGACAGGCGTGCTTCTTGCACCATGCCCGGCTTCTTGCTACTTTTGCTTGAAGTGTTCTTAGACTGAGATCTATACTTTCTCTTATTGCATGACAATAAACTTTTCATTTTTTCTAACTTGAGACAAACTGAAAAATCTAGGTTAAATCTGGCTTCAGGCACAGTTGGAAGCTGGGCTCAGATGATGTCACAGAAACTTAGCCCCCTCCCTTTCCTCCGTTCTGCTCTCCTCCAAGTTGGCGTCTTTCAGTAGTAATTCAAAGCTTTCATCAGAGCCACACTGCAACTCTTCTGGAAAGAGAGCCCCTCTTTCCCAATAGTTTGAGCAAAAGATTCAGTCATTTTGGTGAGGGGAAAAATGCTTTTATTGTTCAACCCTGGATCATGTTCCCATCTCTGGGTAGACTGGGAGTGGGAAAGTGGCTGGCCAAATCATGATGCAATTATCAGGAGAAAGGAAGATGGATACTGGGAATCCAAAGACAACATGTGTCCACCTAGTACTTGATCTGTGAAAAAGACGGAGGAATTATAATTCAGCTCAACAAGCGTAATCTTAGGATAATTAAGGTAGTAGACACAGAATATCAAATTAAGGAATGTAATGGCTACACTACATCTGTTTAACCACTCCTGGAATCCGGTCTTCATTTCTTGACATTGTACTTTAGAAAGGACATTAAATATCCAAGAGAAGGCTGATGAGGTTTCCCTAAAACCATGTATGTAGAAAAATTTATGAAGAACAGTTGAAGAAATCAAGGGATGTTTATTTGGGAGAAAAGAAGACTTAGAGGATATAGTATCTGTGTATTCAATTACTGAAAGTCCTCACTTCTAACAGGGTATCCTCTGTGTGACTTCAGAGGGGAGAGTCAAAAGGACCAGAGGGCAGATTTAGGCTCAAGATAATAAACTACTCTCTAACCATGAAGGCTGCCCAACAATGGGATGGGTTGACTCTTAAATCAGAGAAGTCCTTGTCACCAAACATGTTCAAAAAGGGTTTAGATGTCAACATTCCTGGAATGCTATGAGTCTGCTAGGGATATTACACAGTGGAATAGCATTTTACATGGAAGTTCGGCTCCAAAGTCAATGAGTAAGGGAAAAATCACTCATAGCCAAAATTACCTTGCAACTTACCTCTGAAGTATGGTATATGAGTCATGGCTTGGAGTATGACATATGTATAAATGTATAATGTATCTAATAATGCATAATATAAAAATGAATGCAATCTTTTTTTGGGGGGAAGTACTGGGTATTGAACCCAGGGGCATTCTACCTCCAAGCTACACCTCAGTCCCCCCACTCTTTTTATTTTTTTGTTTTGAAACAGGGTCTCACTAGGTTGCTGAGGCTGGTCTCGAACATAGGATCCTCCTGTTTCAGCCTCTCAAGTATTGGGATTACAGGCGTGCACCACCATGCCTGGCTGAATAGTCTTTTAAACACTGGTATCATAAGCATCTACTGACCCAAGTTTCCTATTTTACATCTACTGACGTACTGACGGGGTACGGCAGGAGGTACATTGTAGATAGCACCTGTCAACAATGTATGTTGATACTGATGGGGTGTGACAGGAGGTACATTGTTGATAGTACCTCCCTCTTTCCTCTCACTGTCCAAAAAGCATATTTAATTGAATGATCCTGTTGTGTAATTAAAAACTTGACTAGCTTTTATTCCTGGTCCCTAAAGAGATGTTGAAGACTTGGAATTTCCCAACTGATAGGTGTGTATTTGTTATTCATGAGTCTCTTGGATCACATCTGAGTTTTTGGTAAGAGATAAGGTGTCCCTGATGGAAGCTGGTCACCAGAAAGACCAGTGACATGATGAGAGGGTTGGGACTTTGACCCTGGCCTCTAGGAAAGGTAGAGAGGCTAGAGATTGAGTTCTGTCACATGGGCAAGGATTTAGACGATCCTGCCAATATAAGAAAACCTCAGCAAGAACTCTGGGTATAGAACTGAGCAGAACTTCCTGGTTGGTGAACCTGTCAACATGTCAGAGGGTGCCATGCCTTGATTCTATAGGAAGGTGGTATGGAAGTCTACCTTTGGGACCCTCTCAGACCTCATCTTATGTGTCTGAGACACTCAGGGACCACCACAGGGAAAAAGGACAGATGTATTCCCAAGGCCTTAGTTCATGACTTATTACCCATTAAAAGTACCACGAAAACTGGCTGAGCCTGCACCAATTATAACAGGGACTTAGGGAGGCTGCCTTTGCTGAAAAGTAGTGACTCTTCACTTGGGCAACAGATGCCCAATGGGTAACTAAAAAAAAAAGCAGGATGAAGGTGTGGCATCTCTACCTCCATTTTGTATCTGTCCCCTTTGCCTGAAACTTTGGGTCAGCTTCTTGCTCAACTCTGCATGTACGTATGTAATCACTTAAGCTGTGTCTGAAAACTAGTAATGTGAGGTTTATTAGCCCTAAATTTACCTAACCTATCTTGTTCTCCCTTAAGACTGAAGACACCAAGATAAGAGTAACTAAGGTATTCTCAAGATTTGCAAAGACATGCGCTTTTTACAATGTCCTGTCCTGGATGTCCTTGAGCAGCACCTAGAAGTCTCCAGTCCTTATCCATCTTCCAGGAAATGTAGAGCCTCGCAGGCAGATCACCTCATGACGAGATTGCCCGCCCTAAGCAGGGCAATCACCGCATGGAAGCTGCACCCCCCTTCCAGGATCACAGGTGCAATACACATCCTGAGCAACAAGTGGAAACTGCTCCTCAAGAGATAAAGAACTTTACCAAAGCTACCTCAGCAGAACAGCAACAATGATCAACCAGACCAGTTTGACCAAGACTGCTTAATTATGCATACCTCTAGCCCCCACCAATTTTTCCCCTATTTAAACCTAACGCTCCTGTCAGTACCCGAGACAGAGCTGTGATGCTGTATCTCACTTTGCTTTCCCAATACGGCCAGATGGAAAGTTCTTTTCCAGCTTTTCACCATTACCTTCAGTTTGGTTTTGGGGTCAAGTGGACAGACCTTATTCATTGAGACCCCCGGAGACAGGTCTCTGGCCCAGGACTCCAGAAACAAAGTTATTAGGCAACTGTATCTTTCATTATCTCACTTTATGAGATTTATGCTCAAAAGATGGCAGAAAAGCGGAACACAGGAATTTTGAGCTCATGCAATTCATGTTACTGACCTATGTTACCCCAAAGTAACGAAGGTCTAGAGATGGAATAGCTTGTCCACAGGAGGCTAGACCAGCTAGGGAGAGAAAGCAGAGCCCCTCTTTCTAAACCGAATGTGCCTGGGAGACACTAACATCACAGTAACAAGATGAGCATTTTCATGGCCTACTGGCTTAAAGGTAGTCAAGATTTTTCTTTTCCTTTTTTTTTTCTTTCAGAGAAACATCAATCAAAAATATCAACAGCCAATTCCACAGAAATGTAGGGAGAGGGGAAATCTACTTGCAGGATCTTTCAGGGCCACAGGGACAATGCAGTGTTTTTTCAGTCCCTTCAGCACAAGGCCTAACAGCAGCAGTATTCATCTCAAACACAACATCTATTCAAGTCTTCCATGGTGCCCCCAGAGATGTCTTGTTCCCTTGGCACAGAGGGGCAGAGAATGAATTCTCAGAGAGCAGAATTGGGAACAAAGGTGGAAGATACAGGGGACCTTCTCAGCTGAGTATAAGGAATGACTTATCTGAATGGAGGGGCCCTCAGGAGATAGAATACACTTCCTGTACCAGTGGGGACAAATGGATAAGAGGATGTGCACGTAAGCAAGGAACAAAGCCACCAGATGACATCCAAGTCCCTGCAGTTCTGACACTCTAGTTCTAACCTGACTGTACGTTCAAAGAAATACCAGGGGAAATACTCCCATGTAAGGAGACTTTCAACTGTGTTCTTACTGCTGGTATTTTTCAACAATAAATCCCACTAGAGTACCTCCTGCATGTTATTTAGGGCAGTTAAGGGAGATTTTGGAATTACTGCAATGCTATTTAAATTCATTATCTAATGCTAATTAAAATGATCTGTTTCGCTGTCACCAAGGAAAATCTTGTTAGGGAAACTGATGAGCTGCAGCAAGCTGTTACTAGGCTGGGAGCAGGCTTGTGCTTGTGGGGCCACACTTCCTGTGCCATTGGCAGATATGGGTGAGGGAGAATTAACCTAGCGATGCACCCAGCCTCAGGCAGGTTTAGAGGGCCAGCTGAGCATCTGAAGCGCGCTCCACTGGGCAGACCTGCCTCTGTCTATGCCAGTCACTCTGGGGCAGTCATCCCCTGCTCTGAGTAGGGCTAGATTGTGTTCAACCTTGGATGGTAGTAGATTCATCAAGGGAACTTTTAACAATCCTGGTACCCACCTAAGACCAACTAAATAAGAAACGCCCAAGTATAAGTATTTTAAAGCTTTTCAGGTGATTCTAATATGTAGGTGGGGTCGATTACGACTACATGTAATGATCTCTAAGGACTCCTCTAGTTGAGTGCTCCTGCAACTCTCCCCACTTCCAAACTGAGTGACAGGAAATCACTGGCGATTGGCCGACATTGGTTATTTGACTCAACTGAATTTCATGAACAGCAAATGCCTAGCAGTCCTGGTTATCTTTGTATATGCCTGCCACACACTAGGTACTCAGTACTCATTTGGTAAGTGAATGGTGCAGAGGCCAACAATTCGCAATTTGCAATTCGCCTGGGCTTTTTGCTTCACTGTAGTATCTTGACCATTTTGCTGCCCTCTATCACTTGCCAGAACAAGAAGAGTGAGTTACATAATTTAAATAATGTCTTAGATTCATTTTTTAATAACAGAATATCCAAAAACAGTAGTGGCTTAAAAGAAATGTTTATTTCTTAAAAGAAAAGTTTATTTCTCTAACACATAAAACCTCAACTTTCAAATTATGGTTCCTTGGACCAGCACCATTCATATCACCTGGGAATGATAGAACTGTAAATTCTTGGGCTTTTTTTATTTTTATTTTTTTTGGTACTGGGATTGGAACCCAGGGACATTCGACCTCTGGGCTACACCCCCCAGACCTATTTTATTTTTTATTTGGGCATAGGGTCTCACTAAGTTGCTGAGTCTCATTAAGTTGCTGAGGCTAGCTTCGAACCTACAATCCTCCTGTCTCAGCCTCCCAAGTACTGGGATTATAAGTGTGTACCACCATGCCCAGCTAAACTCTTTACTGAACCAGAAACTTTGAAAGTGAGGCATGGAAATCTGTGTTCACAAGCCTTCCAGGTGACTAAGGAGCCAGTGCCCTCAAAGAATTTTAAAGCTAGACAGTCCAAGGCTAGCATTGCAATTCCATGAAGCCGTCAGGGACCCAGGTTTCCTTCGGCTCACTACTTTCACCCCTAGGGTATGAATCTTGTTCAGAAGATCCAAAATAGCTGTTGGAGTTCCAGCCCTCGCATCTAAGTTTAATGGAGTAGGACGGAGGAGGGCAATCACTCTCTGTTAGCGTTAACTTTCTCCCAGAACACACTTCCTCTTACATCTCATTAGAAAAAAAAAAAAGTATTTCTATGAAGAAAGATGGAAAGTATCTATTGGCTGGATACACAGTCATCCAGCTAAAAATGAGGTTCTGTTTCTAAGGTTTTGAGATACAAACTAGTTTCTGCCTTAACTAATCACCCAACAGTGGTAATAAGGAAAATTAACAAGTGCTTTTTATGTGTCTAGGCACTATGTTAAACTCATTATGTGACAGTATTTGTTTCACTGTTCCAAATTTATGGGGAATTTTTATTCTCATTTGATAGGTGAGAAAACTAGGGCTCGAAAAGGTTGGTTAATGTGCCTGATGTTGCATAAGTAGAAAGTGACGGAGGAGAATTCCAACACAGGCATTTTATCTCCAGAGCATGCATTCTTGGCCTCTAAGTTCTGCCACTTTGATGAAGTGATACTTTTATATCCATCCTCATTAGCAAGAACAACATTGGTTTTTTGGCATCATTCAATAAGGCTGAGCTTGCAAAGCGATCCCCACCCCACTGGGAATGGCTGGGGTTTGTTCTAAGACTGCATTATCAGATCACTAGATAGGTTTAGAGTGGCGTCTGCACATTAAAAAGCATGGGCAAATGCTGTGTGTGTGTGTGTGTGTGTGTGTGTGTGTGTGGTGCGGGGGGGTGTCCAAGTGTTTGTGGGTTCAGAAGCTTTGCACAATTTAAGATTCCTTAAGAAAAAAATATTAAATTAACAACATGTAATTAGGATGTGGGCTTTGGAGGGCCCATCAGGTGAGGGGCTGTGATGTTTAAGCCTCCATTCCTATGGAGTCTGGGGAAACTGTCTCCAGCCAATGTTTCCTCCAAGGACATGATGTTCACTGCAAGCAGCAATTAGGAACTGTTTCATTCAGAAGTACTCTGGAGACAACACTGATTGGTGGTTTTCTAACTTTTGTTTGTTTTCAACAGCAGAACCCTGTTAAAAAAGGAAGTCTTACTCCAAATCTGAATATAGTAAACATATAATTGGGGCTACTCCAGTAGGATCGGGAGCCCCATCTGCTCTGCCTGCCTGCCTTCTGCCCCACTGCAGCTCCTGATGCACCTCGGGGCACCCTGGGGCTTCAAGGGTGCTATCTGAAAACCACCTGAGATATTCCAAAGCTCCCCTTCTTATGAAGGAGTAACGACCCAGAAGGTTCAACAGCTCAGCTTAGGTCATCACTGGCTTACTGGCTAGGTGGGGACTAGAACTCTAATCTATCCATAGATCTTTTCATTATACTAATCCTTGGATTCCTATGTCAGACTTCAAAAGCCTTTTATCAAGCTGTCTCTCACCTTATCCCAAATGTACTGTTTGTAATATGATAGATTCAAACCACATGGGAAAAGTCTGAAGATCTCTTCCTCTTGCAGCCCAAGTTGAAGTGGGGTGGGTACGACCTCAGTTTACGACACTAGATGATATTGCCCTGAACTTCAGGTCCTCTGTCTCCCCTTAGTTCATCTTGCATCACCGGCCAAATTCCTGGCACATCCAGGGAAAGGCAAGAGGAAGACTAAAACCAGTCTGTATCATTATAGGGGTCATGGGAATATGAAATAAATCCATCCACCAGTATCCATGAGGATAGGTTCCTGTATCCAGAGGGGATAGCATGATAGAATCCACAGATGCCCAAGTCCTTTATATAAAATGGCTTAACATTCGCATATAACTAAAGTTCTCTTGTATTTTAAATCACCTCTAGATTACTTATAATACCTAATACAATGTAAATGCTATGTAAATAAATGCTACATTATATTGTTTAGGGAATAATGAAAAGAAAAATGTCCACGTTAAGTACAAACATTTGTTTTTGAATCCCTTGTTGGATGAATGTGCAGCTATAAAGTGCTTACTGTATAAGGTGAGTACAGAAGGAAGCTACCTAATAATATAAGAAAAAAGAAGAGAGATTAAAGAAATATCACATGTAGGCAGGCACACAGGTATTTCCTTTGATTTTTGCTGCTGACTTAAATATGGGCTGCAAACTTATTCTTCCCCACTTGTTAAAATTTCGTGTCTTTTTCTGACGGTGCTTCTGGTCTTGACAGAAATCTGCCTTAAGAACTTTCTCCACAGAGATATTTTGAATTGGTGCTCGGTTTCACTGAAGTATCACTTTACTTTCTGCCCACTTAAGTCTTGCAATAACCTTTCCCATTATGTTGGCTGCTGCTTTTTTTTCTGTCACAGCTTTCCTTAATTCAAAGAATGCTTAACTAAGTTGTATATGGACAAAATTATCTGATTTAGGTCTTCTAATTAGAGGGGGGAAGTTCTTCCATCAGTCTCTTGCTTTCCTCAATTGTAACATTTCACTTAAAAATCTCAAGCTGGTAAGAAGCTTTAATGTTATGCAGTAACTAAAATTGTGAATCTTGAAAGCTTTCTTCAAAACAAACTTCAAATGTAATCTGAGTGTAACAATATCCTTTCACAGAATAATCACATCATGACTGCAGGTGACAACAAAATGGCAACTGAAAGGTCTGCTTTTCCTATTTGGGAAACAGGCATCACCTGGCTATTACCTTTTTAGAAGGAGTGAATAAATCTAGGTTTTGTTATACCAAAAGGTTGCAAAACAGCATATAATTACATCTAAAGCACAATACAGAAACAACAGAAAGCAACTCTGTAATGTCAAAAGTACTATTTTCAGAACATTAAACACATGATTCTCATACAAATATACAATGAACTGAATCAAAGGTTTATGCAATTCATTAATGAGGAAACAAGTAAGATGGTAAAGCTTGTTAAAGGAAGCAGACTGAAATTATACACACACACACACACACACACACACACACACACACACAGTCTCTCAATAAAAGGAAGACTACTGGAATAAGATTACAAAGTTAGATCAACACCAGGTAATACTCCACAGGGCAATGAAACTAACCTTTGGAGTTGTCTCTCCTATTGGACAAAAATAATTTGCAACTTACACATTATCTTTCACCGTTCCAGAGTCAGAACCCTAATTAATATGTTTGAATAGTATGTCAGACAAAGTTATCCCCACCTCCCACCCCAGACCAAACTGCCCTGCAGCTTTGCAGACAGCGTTATAGCATGTCTTTGAACCGGGCAAATCATTTGCTTTCTAGGTTTCAGATAATTTTACTTATAATATTAGAGGTTTTTGGTTGCTGTTATTTTGGTTTTAAACTACTACCCTGTGATGTGGGAAAACAAGCCAGGGAACATATGATCTACCTGGGGAGTCATAAAAACCTATAAAGTTTTACAAGGCATCTTCACATATACAATCTCATTTGATTTTGATTCCAACCCCCTGAGACTTTCAGATCTTCTCCTTACTTTAAGAAAAAGGAGGTTTCTGAAGAACATGACTTGCCCATATTCTTGGTTAGAACCAGGGCCAAGCTGCAAAGCCAGATCTTCCGAAAACAAACTGTGCTGCTACTCTCAAACCCTCATACTGCAGGGAATCTGTCACTCAGAAAGACCTCTGTAAACTGAGGGAACGTAGGGAACATGAGGCAGGTGCTCTGCTTTATAGATGAAGAAAGTGAGCATCAAGATCACCTGCCCAGCTCAGTGTGGTGGTGCATACCTAGGATCCCAGGGAGGCCGAGACTGGAGGATAGCAGGTTCAAGGACCGTCTCAGCAACATAGCAACTCTCAGCAACTTAGTGAGACCCTGATTAAAAAAAAAAATCCAGAGGTAGAATATCTCTTTGGGTTCAATCCCCAGTACCACCCCTCTTCCCCAAAAAATTACCTGCCCAGCAAGTTGGCAGGGCCCAAGTAGTGTCCACATTCTCCAAAGGAGACCAAAGCTATTTCCCCTACAAAACAACCACAAGGAGTTAGCCCACTTTGTCTCCTGCACTGACCAAAATCTCATCTCTGGAGGCCAAGACTACTATTCAAATGCAAGTTCACCATTTCTCTGCTGCGCCTAACCTATCAAGGAAGGTAGGTGACCTCAATTTACCCCTTCCTCCTTCCCCAAGGAAGCAACCTCCTTTTCTAAAGTGTCTAGCTCTCTGCCATCTACTTAAGCAAGTCGACAGACTTCACAGGAAGGTGTTATGACAGGTAACAGCTAAATGTGCTATTCCTACCAGGGTTACTTGAACTCTAGAAGGCGCTTATTTGGGCTCAAATGCTTTCACACTCGGCTTCCTGAACTGTGGGCAGAAGTGATTGCGAAGGGCCTGCAAATTCTTTCTCATCCCTGACACTAACTGAAAACAGAAGGACAGCTCAGCTCACTTTGACTATGTCTTGTGTAGGGGCAGGAGCCGCTGAAATGTTCAATGCAAAATATCTGAAGGGTGGGAATTTTTATTTCAAAGTCATGACTTGCAGAGTTGTCATAGGGGCCTTTCTAGTAAACCCCAAATCTCCTGTGACTCTACTTGCCCATATGGAGAACTGGCCCTAAGAGGGAGTCTTAACAGTGCCAGGTATAGTTCTAGGTACTTAACATATACAAACTCAATCCTCATGAGTCCATAAAGATGTGAAGTGTTCATTATTTTCATTTTATAAGTGAAGAAAATGAAACATAGAGGTTATGTAACTTGTCAATATACCCAGCTACAAAGCCAGACATTAAGTCATAATGTGGTTCCCAGCCGGGATTTCCAGAAACTACCCCATATTGCCTCTCAAGACACCTGATTTTCATCTTCCAAAGGGGTGAGATTTGTGTGCAAATATTTTACAGAAGATAATTCATCCTAATCCTACTCATCTCTAAGGAGAGTCCAGCAATATTTTTAAAAGGTAAAAAACTATTACAGAAAAGCATATCAGGCTTAAGAAAGGAAAAGTAAGAAGACTTTATTTTACCAACTCTAACACACACTGACTCAAAGATCTACCACTCTTTTATACATCACTAAGAAATAGCCACTTATCAAACAATGGTCATGCTAACAGGCCACTTATATAAGACATACCCTAAAAGATTTGTTAAAATGTGAAATAATAATGTGTGGAATTGAATAAATGAAATACAGGTTCCTGGCCAGCCTCAGCTACTTAGTGAGGCCCTCCACAACTTAGTGAGATCCTGTCTTGAAATAAAGAATAAAAAATAGGGTTGGGAGGTAGAATGTCCCTGGGTTCAATCCCCAGTACCGTAAAAAAAAAAAAAAAAAAAAAAAAGAAATACAGTAACATACAGGCAGGCAGCTCCAGGCCAGGGTCGAAGGAGCTTGGCATCGGAGAGAAGGGATAGCATTTTTCACTAAGAAGCTCCAGAACTCTAATATTCTCATTTCAGTCCCATACCAGCTCTTGACTTGATGTTACTTCCTAATCAGAGTACTTCATCCATTCACTAACCGCTGTGGCCAAAGGAATGGAATGTTGAGATTAGAGAGACCTAAGTCAACTCCTGGGCCAAGGTAGATCTTCCCCCCAAAAGACGACTGTTGAAATGTGGGAGAACTCCTGGAGAAATGCCAGACAGAAACATAACTACCAGGTTATTATTACCAGCAGAGTGGATTCAACAGATCTATATTTAGAACTAGACTAAGAAGAGTTGATAAGAAAAACAAATCCACATCTTGTCTATTTCCTCAAAAACGCTTTTCTGCTGTTACACTCATTGTTTTAAGAGTCCCACCACTGTCTCCTGTTGAATGAAGTAACAAGTCAATATATATTGGTAGAGGTATCAATAGTGATATGAGTTTTAAATGCAAAAGGATTTCTATCTAAAAGGAGTCTGTTTTCAAGCATCTGTAAGTCATTTAAAATTTCTAAATTATTCATTTGCTTAATTATAGTCATTAAGAGCCCCAAATCAGATGATTCTCATGACCTTACCAGACTCCTCTCACCTTCCATTCAAATAGTCGTCACGTATCAGGCACTACTAAGAGCTGCTCCTTTCCTCCCAAGATACAATTAACTCCCCAAGAACAAGCAAGCATGGGCCAAAATTTCTGATTCCCACATCTGTCCACTTCCATTCAGCAATGGGCATGAATCCATGTTTACAAATTGGTAAAACATTCTTATAAATCAAACATTTTTATTCTTATGAAAGACTCTAAACACCATTCTTTTTTTTTTTTTTTTTGCGGTACCGGGGATTGAACCCAGGGGCGTTCTACCTCTGCGCTACACCCCCGGCCCTATTTTTTATACTTTATTTTGAAACCGGGTCTCACGAAGTTGCAGAGGGCCTCACTAAGTAGAGAGAGAGAGAGAGAGAGAGAGAGACAGAGAGAGAGAGAGGGAGGGAGAGAGAGACAGGGAGAGAGAGAGATAGAGATAGCTGATACTGGCCGCAAACCTGGATCCTCCGGTCTCCGCCTCCCAAAGTACTGGGATTACAAGCGTGCGCCACCACGCCCGGCAACACCATTCTTTTATAGGGACGGGAGTGGAGGTATCAGTGGTGTCTTCCAAGGCATTATTTCGGGTACAAACATGTACACAGCAGTCTGCACACGCTGGAATGCAGAGTAGCCATTTAATTACTATTCATGACAGATAGATAATTCAAAGAGCACACTGCATCTCCTGGTTGATGCTGTTCATATGAAAATCTTAAAATTTCACTGAGGATAAGGTTAGAGGATTTGGGGCACTTTGGTGGTGTTTCAAATATAGAACAGGAAAAATGGAGATGATTATAAACTTGTTTCCTTACGTTAACATCCGAGGTGAGAAGAGCTCTCAAATGGCAGTGACTATGTTTAGTTCATTAGTCTGGGTCTGGAATTAGTCTTTGTTAATGGGCTCCACACGAAAGGCTGCTGCTGAGACCTTGTGTTCTCTTACCCATTATTCTGAACACATACATCCTCATCTTTAAATGACTAATTTTTAAAAGATATTAATCTTCTGTAATTAAGATGTAATGTGTTCAAAATTTCACTGAAAATACAAATAGAAATGCCCTCTCCTATTTTAAAGAGCCAACCCTTTTGAGTCCAATCATGCAGAAAGAAAGTCATGTCCATAAAGAGGCCCTTACTCCGTTATGTAAATGCTTATGCCAGAAACAGAGCGGAGATGGGGGTCCTCCTTCCTTATGAACATCTGATCCCTGGAAAGAAGCATGGAGTTGATGCAAATTGAAAACCACAATAAGCTGAGTTTTGATATTAAGGACACTGTTAAATGCAGGAAGTTCTTCCATGGAAAATAAGCCTTCATCTAAGCTGGATCTGTTGTTTTTATTTGTTTAAAGTCATTTGTAGACTGCTGCTTAAAAATAGTGTATTGTTGAGTTTATCTCCATCTTTCCAGAAAGAGTAATATAAGACTAAAAGACTAAAAGAATAAAAATGGCACAAATTCACAGGAACAAAGTAAACAGGAGAAAAGCTGTCAGGGGTTAGTAATAGCAAGAAGGATCTGGAAGAACAGGAAGCAGTGGAGAAAGTGGAAGAACAGAGAAAGCAGAACACTCCCGTGCACGCAGGAAAGCAAGTCAGTTCTCGTCAGGTCAAACCAGGAGACCTCAGCAATGAGAGGTGCCATGTCCTGGGGAAGGCTGGGGTGAGCCCTGGGATGGAGGACTGGGGGACTGGCCCAAGCTGTTTCACTACCACTCTCCACCCTAGAAGAAGGCTGGGGGTGTATTTTGTGAACTTACGCTGGTTCAATTACTAAAGACCAGGGGGTCCCAGGCATGAGAACACAAGGAACTGTACTGAAAGCAAGTCGTTCCACTAAAATCCACACAGGAGTACTGAGCAACAGGAACATTGGCTGCAGGTGGGCTGTTCTCCAGAGAGCACCAACACTCCAGGCAAAAAGCCTATAGGTACTGACATTTGGAGCACTCCAGCAAAACATCAGGATCCACACCTAGATACTCACACAGGGGAGTCCACAGTACAGAACAAAGCTCCTCCTTTCTCATCAGTTCCCAGTGTCTGCAATATATAGGGAGCCAAAGACCTCTCCAGAGACCTAAAGTACCAAGACCAAAACAAACAGAAAAAGAGCAGACAACAGAAAAGAGGCAAAGCAAAACCAAACAATGAGACATTCCCAGAGGCATAAGAAATATTGCATCCAAGAAATAAGAAAAAGACACTTCACTAGAAGGGCTGGCAGAGAAAGTAGAAGTACCTCACCCAGAAAGCAAAACAAAAGTCAAAGAAATGAAAAAAAGGAGAAAAGAAGGAAACCTAGAGCTTCAAACCAGCATTCGAAATCCAAATAGGAGTTCCTAAAAGAACCAAGAAAACAGGGGAGAGGAAGGCTATAAAAATCAGAGAAATAATACAAAAACACCTCCCAGAATAGAAGGACTTCTTGGTATTTTGAATTAAATTGGCTTACTATATGACCAGCAATAAGAATGAGAAACAGACATACATGATACATACCGATACACATGATCCTGAAATATGAGATGGCTGGGGATTTAAAAAGAATGTTGTGAGTTTAAAGAGAAGTCTATCCCCACCAAAGGCCACATACAAAGACTATGAATAAAGATGGCAATGGACTTTCACTGCAACTTTGTACAGTAAAGAAAATCTTGACTTTCAAGTTCGGTAGCAAAATTTTAACTAGAATTCTATATCCAGCTAAACTAGGTATCTGGGTGTAAAGGAGCAGAACAGACCTTCAGACTTGCAAGGACTTTTACAATTTTACCTCATGTATTTTTTTTTTCTTTCACAGGAAGCCTATTAGAAGCTATGATCATTCAAAAAAGGATATTAAGCAACAAAGAGAACTGCATGGGATCAGAGAACCAGGCTTTCCACAGGAGAGAAATAAAGGCAAGAAGCAGGATGACAATGGTGGATGTGCGGTCATTTTTTTGAATATCCAGAAAGCCAGGAGGGGCACCCCCAGGAGAAAGTGGAAATGATAACTGACCTGACATGCTGGATAGTATAGATATTAGTATTCAGAGACAGACAGGTTGGCTTGTTTTTGGTTGCAAGTCTCACAAGATCTAATTCACAATGACCAAGATGAAAATGAGTGTCTATTTTCTCACATAACCAGAAGCCAAGGCTAGCACACTGCCAGTTAATTTATGCAGCAGCTCAGTATCATCAAAGTTCTAGAATCTCTCCAGCTCTTGCTCAGCCACCCTCAGCATGTTTATTACCTTCTCTCACGACTGCAAAATGGTGGCACAATGGCTCCAGGCATCCTGCTTTGCATACCAAAGTTGATGGGCAGTGAGGGGACCCTTCCCATGCATGGCTTTAGTGTCTCAGAAGCCTGTCCCAGGAACATCACCTCTCTTCCAAGGTTCACTGGCTGGCCTCCTTCCTAAACCCATCACTGACTTAAGGAACAGATCCTCAAGATTAGTTTATACAGTGCCCTTCTGCATAAGACACACAAGGGAAATAGGTGTACGGCTGGGTGAGTTATCACAACACATTTACGACCCAATTGAGACACACTGGTTGGGAAATACTGAACTATACCAGTCAGGATAGCTGAACTACATGGGAAGGAATAGATACCAGAGTGACATGAGAAGTCTCGCCAGGCTACAAAAAGAGGAAAATGGCCATTGGGTAGTTGCTAATAGAACCCATAAGAGAAGAGTATACGAAATTCTGGTGATAAGTTTGGGGAAAATTAATAGAAATGTAAAAAACCAAGTAACTAAAAATAAATGAGACAATGACTAACTCTAGGAAAAATAAAATGATAGAGGAAATGAAATGATAGTTCACTGCTTAACAATTTATGTAGGTCTAATAACATAAACCCTTTTGATTTATTACAAATGATGCAATTCTATGGGAAGAGAGAGGGAAGTGGAAGAGCAGTGATGGTAAAAGTTCTTAATCTGTAGCAGTCAGAAGAAAATACCTAAAAGTGATAGATTAAAAATATATACTATAAGCCGGGCGTGGTGGCGCACGCTTGTAATCCCAGTACTTGGGAGGCTGAGACAGGAGGATCCGGGTTTGCAGCCAGCCTCAGCTACTTAGTAGGCCTCCGCAACTTAGTGAGACCCTGTTTCAAAATAAAGAATAAAAAACGGCTGGGGTGTAGCCCGGAGGTAGAATGCCTCTGGGTTCAATCCCTAGTACCGCAAAAAAAAAAAAAAAAAAAATATATATATATATATATATACTGTAGGCTGAGCATAGTGGCACACAGTTGCAATCCCAGTACTTGGGAGGCTGAGACAGGAGGATCGCAGGTTTCGAAGCCAGCCTCAGCAACTCAATGAGGCTCTCAGCAACTTAGTGAGACCCCATTTCCAAATAAAAAATAAAATAGGTCTGGGGGTGTAGCCCGGAGGTAGAAAGCCCCTGGGTTCCATCCCCAGTACCCCCCCCACACACTATAAAAACAGTAAATGTAGAAATCTGGCAGAGCTAAGAATTGGAAGTTGTTCTGGGGGGGGTGCACAGGGGCAGAGAAGGTGGCTGCTTTTGTTACGAATTTTACAAAAGTACTTTTCCTATTATGTACAAGTTATTTTATTTTTTTTACTCTCAAAGATGGAACAAATAGCAGCCCCTCACCCACCTCTCTGAATGAGCGCTTTATATGGAGGACACAAATCACAATGTATTAGTCAAACAAAGGCAAGCTTTAATGTTGCCCTTTCCCCATTCACATCTTCTCACCATCCCCAGCAGCATTCCAGTTCCCCTAGCTGACCACCCCAAACCTACGAATAAGCTGGCTGGCAACCGGTGAAAGAATGCATGCCAAAGGTTAAAGGTATGAGCTCTTTTGCTCTGTGGGAAGGTTCAATACACCCAGGCAGGAGAAAGGGTGGTAGAGTCTGGGTAGCTTTAGATTGAGTGCAGTGCTAGGATCTGGTAGTATGGACACAAAAGGCATAGTCCAGTGCGTGTAACTACAGTGACTACCTGGAGTGTGTATCCTGATACATCAGGCTACTTGAGAAAGAACCAGGGCTCTATACTGAAGGCAGCAAGGCAACATGAGCCTGACGGATCTACCAACACTTCTAGGCTTTGCTGCTTAGAGCCAACTGTAGTATTAAAATTTAAACATGGTACCTACCCTCATCTGCATTGTAACAAATTTGCATCTTTTCCCTCCTTACTCAAATCCTATAGGCTTTGACTGTTTTAGGGACAATCCGAAGGGAGAATGTCTCATCATGAGTTTATTTACTCGGAAGGCCCAAATCCAGATACGGGGAATTTCCCAGTGACCCCAACCTTACCACTGATACCTGCTGTGATCCCTTAATTCATCTAGCACATTTCCCATTTGATCTTAACTTACCCGAGTGGCTTTCAAACAAAACCTAACGCAGAACTCAATCCACAGAACAGCTGGGAATGCAGCTGCCCTTGCTGCAGGGTGTCTATCCCTCAAGGCTTCCTATAATTCAGTTCAAACTATGAACTTCCACCTTACTGTTCCCACCAAGACGTGCCCTGACTCGTTCTCCACATTCTGCCGCCTGCCTTTGACACACTGGTCCTTTCAAGTCCCACCTGCTCCGGGAATCCTTCTCCGACTACTGGCTCACTGAAAGTTGTATTCTCTCCTGAATCAATTAATTCAACCACACTTTATACATATTTGGTCCCACCATATCACCATATGATTGCAAACCCTCCCACATTACTGCCTCACACTCTGATTTACTTATTATTCAAAATGACAGAGGAGAGAACTGGGATTAAAAAAAAAGCCATATTAAGAAATAATTTTATATAAATAGAGTCTTACACAAAGGAACACATGTACAGAGCTCCCAAATCACCAGTAAGGTGGACCCTCACCCTTCTTTTCTGGGCTGGGAAAACAGAACAAGGTATAGGAAAAATGAGCCCAACTTTTTCCTTAACTGTTTCCACCTATGCAGTCAGTTTTTCAAGTAGAGTTTCTATTCCTTTGCTGGTGTTTTTGTTTTTTTCCAATGTGGGAATCAGGCTTTTCAGCCCAGCTTTGACTTTGTTTGCAACTTCTTGGTCAGAACTCTGAAGAAGGCTAAAGAGAAAAGAAAACGATTAGAAAAATTAAATTTCATAAAAACCTCTGGATAATCTGCAATAGTACCTGTGCCACAGTAGAAAAGAACTGAGTCATCATGTAACTATATACAGTATAGATCTTTTTAAATTCACCAGATGAATGATGAAAGCCAGTAGCCTTTATTCTAAATTCACATAAAAAAGTTTTATAATCTTGTAGATGGATTCACTCAAGCAGAGACTCATTGGACTTTTTGACTTTGATTATCTCAGGACTTTATTACATCCTGCCTTAAATTAATCTTAGGTATTCTCTTTCCTTCCCTATGTAGATTATAAACCCAAGAGCAGACCCAGTGTTTTATTTCATGGCACATGCATACAGCAAATGGCCAAGAAAACCTCACTGAATAGCTGAATTGACCAAGTGACTGGGTGCACAGGGAGGAAAGGCAGGGGACGTGAAAGGTTAAGTGTTTGGGCCTTCTCAGCCACTCTACGGCTGCAGCGTTGAGTGGGGGGAAGAGCTTTACCTGAGCTTCACTGCTTACTCTGTCACAAACAGTACAACCAAGAACATGCTACTGAAATTCTCTAGGACTCGGTTTCCTGATCTGCAGAATGGGATTACCAAGAGAACCCATGTTCTCCCTCACAGGGTTGTTTGATTCAGGTGTGGGAATGGGACCCAAGGCCTTGTGCATGCTAAACATGTGCTCTACCATTGAACTATACTCTTCAGCCCCCATAGGGCTCTTTTTTGAGGCTCAAGTGATCCTGTATTTAAAGCCAGAGACTGGAAATTAGTAAATACTCAATAAATGTTAGCCATTAAACAAAATAACACAAGCCTCTGCTTTTTGAAACCCTGCCTGAGTGCTCTGCCACCACAGTGAATGGAGCCCTGGAGGCCAGTAGCAGCAGGCCCATTCCTCTTTAATGGGGCCACTCACAGGCACCACACCAGGCCTGAATTTCCTATTCTCCCCCACTTCTTCAGGACCACATGTAAATGTTGACCCTGAAACATGTTCAAGAAGAAAATCACTTGGCATTTTCAAAAGTTCCCAGTCCCAATAATGTCCACCATGTCAGGAGAGAACAGGACGAGTTAATAGCATCAAGCAGCATTCCGCTGCGAGGGAGGGGAGGGGCGAGCAACAGTACCGCTTGCTACCCGAAAAGCTGACAATCCTGAAAAGTGCCCTTTCTGTGGATTTGTGGTGCACTTGGTGTTTAATTTTATACACCCTGGCTAAATAGTTATGTAATGCACAATACAAGGTAACTAATCTAAGGTAACACTTATTGAACGTATGCTACACATTAGATGCAGTGAAAGGCATCATACTCATGGTTTTCATAACAACTTTAAGATTATTAGTAATGTTGTATCACAACCAAGAAAAAACAAACACTCAATAATTTCCCCAAGGCTACCTAGAAAGCTAGGACTGAAACTCAGGTGATCTACCTAGAGACAATGCTCTCAGATGCTGGAGCGTTCTGCTTCTCCCAGATATTTTACAGCTGGCACACAAGGTAGATTTTCCAGTTAACATAAAACGATTTAGCAAAACAAATAACAACAAACATAACAAAATAAAAAAATCCCCAAAAGAAAATGTGAGCTTTAAGTAAAATATAAACAAGCAGGGAATTTTACCTTAAATAAGTGAAACACATTACATATTAAAAAACCAAGCAAACATGATTGCTATATTAATTGTTAAGTTACACATAACTCAGCTTCCTTTAACACCCCAAGTATTTCATGTGTTGGTAGCAGTTCCGAGAAGTGCTTCCTCCATAAGAAACCTATAGAATCACTTAGGTTTGAAATCTATCCAAGGGGAGCTCTGACTGATGAGCAACCTTGGATACACTAATTTCATGGCATCACAAAAGTTTTTATTTAATTGAGTATAATGAAAGAATGTGTCACTAGGTATTAACATTCCAAATGTCTAGTAAAGAAATTCCTAACAAAACCGTTCATGTTTCAACTAATGGATTCCGACTGTTCAACATCAACTAGAAAATTAGCTAATTTTAATAAGAAATGAACAAAATGATCTGTATGTAACACCCATGTGTTTGAAGATACTGATTTCCCAGAAGAAATGAAGGCTCTTGTGAGTATATGTTTTTGTGAGTATATGTGTACGAGATCAAATTATATATTGAAGAAACATTTAACCTAATATTTACAAACAATATAGTTAAAATTGCATAGCAAACTGCAAATGAAAAATGGTGGGAAAAGCAAACTAGGATTAGTATCTGTTTTTCCAAACTTTGGTGACATAGCAGGGGAAAAAAAACAAAGTGATTGCTTCAAAGCAACACACAAATCTTTAACTGGACATAAAACAATATACAAAATGGGCCTCAATTCACACATCATCACTTTTCCCTCATTTTAAGTTAGAAACAACTAGCATATAGATTTTAACAACAAATGCTTTTACAATCCTTTTAGAATCACCAAGAGCAATGAAAGAAAATTATATGTAAAGTTAAGTAGGCATGACTTAAAAAACAACTTTGTCAGTTTCCTTAGTAACACAGCTTACTAAATATATATTATACTTGGTTAAAACCATAAAAGTGGTAAAAACATGATATGATGCCTTGTGAATATCCTAATTTTGTGATCTTTGACATCCAAAACACAGCAGTTAAAAGAAATCCAAAGCTAAGCATGGTGGCGCACGCCTGTAATCCCAGGACTTGGGAGGCTGAGACAGGAGGATCGCAGGTTCGAGGCCAGCTTCAGCAACTTACCGAGGCCCTCAGCAACTTAGCAAGACCTTGTTTCAAAATGAAAAATAAAGTTGGGTTGGGGGTGTAGCTCAGAGGCAGAATGCCCATGGGTTCAATGCCCAGTACTACACACACACAAAAGAAGAAATCCCAAGAACTAACCGAAGGAGTTACATTTGCTTTCCTTGATATATTTGTTTAGATCATGAGTGACAGGGTAATACCTGATTATTGGGAACAAATACTAGAACTGAAAAATAAAGTGGAAAGAACTGTGTTGTTTGCCTGACCAGGTCCCGAGCAGACGTTATACATACCTGGAAAGAATAATGGCGCCTCGGTTTACACTAGCCCAGGCCTTCAGGTTCTTCATACCAACACGCTCTACAAGTGTTTTCGCAAAGCATCCTGTAACATATACTGACACTTAGAGAACATCGTATACTAAACTCCCAATCCTTCTCTCTACCACCCTTAAACCTGCAAATATGTTTTGATAAAAAAAGGCCAGTGTAGGTTTATATAATGCATTAATACAGCCCCCCCCCTTTAGAAAACAACCTCTGATCCAAATCTTAAGCTTTGTTTAGCCGAATTAATCAAGAAAAACGACAAATTCTTAAAAAAAAACCTCACTTGGCCCTGTTTGCATTTCTTTGTAATATTTAAAGATTTAACCTTGACTTGAAAGCTATTCAAAAAGTAAATGATCGACAGCAACACCTGGTGTTTGGTTGAAATCAAGTTTTCTCTCGTGGAGGAATGCCTACCATTAACAGTTAGTGGCTAAAGAACTACTACTCTAGGTTACACCTGGCAATTTCTCTTGAAGGCAAACATGTACGATTCAGACACCCAAATGATAGAACCCTTTAAAAGCCATAGGGCCTATGGCTAATTCAGTCTTTCCTGGCACCTGCTTAAAGAGGGACAGAGATCAGCTAGTGATCGCTTGTTTTCCAATGGTGAATACAATGATTATCTCCTGTCCTGTGTGTACTTCTAGAGCACTGCCACTCCCCCATACAGAGGCAGAACCTAATGTGTTCTCCTTTTGAATCTGGATGGGCCTGATTGCCTTGACCAAGAGAGTATATGCTGAAAGTGACATCAATGACTTCTGATAAATTATTATCATTTTTTGGGGGGTCCTAGGGATTGAACCCAGGGGCATTCTACCTCCGACCTACACCCCAGCCCTATTTTTTATTCTTTACTTTGAAACAGGGTCTCGCTAAGTTGTGGAGGGCCTCACTAAGTAGCTGAGGCTGGCCATGAACCCGGATCCTCCGGTCTCAGCCTCCCAAGTACTGGGATTACAAGCGTGTGCCACCACGCCTGGCTTTGATAAATTATGAAGTACTATGTATTTGGTTTGCTCCCTTGGTATGCTCACCCTGAAGAACTAACCACCATGTTGTGAGGAAGCCCAAGCAGCCTAAGGAAGAGGAATGGAGGCTACTGGTCCCCAGCTAACAGCCACTACCAACTTGCCAGCCATGTGAATGAAATATTGTAAAAATGAATACTCCAACTCCAAACAGAGCAACCCCAGAGAAACAGCGAAGAGGCGACTCTTCCAAACCCTGATCAAATGATTGTTTTTAAAACTACTAAGTTTTGAGGTGGCTTGTTACACAGACACATAATCAAAATGGCTACACACTCATTTGATGCTGCATGAGAATGACAAACACATCAGGCTGCAATAGGTATATTTTAGGGCTGTCAGCACATTTTCATTAAGAGAGAAAAACACCACTAGAAAATTCCTTGAACTTTAACAACTTCTCTGGCATAAACTCAATTATGCACCAACTTTGTGTATATGTGTGTGTGTGTGTGTGTGTGTGTGTGTGTGTGTGTGACTAGGGATTGAACTCAGGGGTGCTCTACCTCTAATCTACATCCACAGCCCTATTTTATTTATTTATGTTTTATTTTGAAATAGAGTCTCAATAAGTTACCATATGCTGGCCTCGAACCTGTGATCCTCCTGTCTCAGTCTCCCAAGTACTGGCATTACAGGCATGTGCCACCATGCTCAGCTTGCATCAACTTTTTTAATAATAAGAAAGACGATTCAAAATATTACTTCAAGATTACAAGTTTCCTAGTGGTGCATGTCTGTAATCACGGTACTTGGGAGGCTGAGACAGGAGGATCGTAGGTTCAAGCTGGGCAAAATATTACTTCAAGATTACAAGTTTCCTAGTGGTGCACGTCTGTGATCACGGTACTTGGGAGGCTAAGACAGGAGGATCGTAGGTTCAAGCTGGTCTCAGCAACTTAGAAAGACTTTCAGCAACCTAGAGAGATCCTGTTTCAAAATAAAAACTAAAAGGTAGGATGGGGTGTAGCTCAGAGACAGAATGTTCCTGGATTCAACCCCTCAATATTACCCCCCCCCACACACACAAGATTACAAGCTTCCTTTCATAAAAAGGGAGGCAGGGAGGGAGGAAACTACAATGAAAAAATAGCTCAAATCCCTGTTCTTACAGGTAGAGTGAGAAGTGACAGCTTCACTGCTGTACTGGTTGTTTCACTAGCCATAGAATTCTAATTTGCCTCAAGACAAATTCATGAACTGTCACTTTTTTCAGACACAGTAATAGAAAGCCAAGTTTTTTTTTAACTTGGTGGGGGAAGTCTCCTTAGTGGCTTAAATACCAGATGGAGTTTGAATCTAGTAAGAGTAGGTCAGGTTGAAGACAGGACTGAGAGGGGAATGGTATGCAACTTTCCATACCATTCTTTAGATAAAAGATGCTGTCCTACTCTTCAAAGCTGAGTTTCCAGAGCAGCTGCAAGGTGTATAAAAAAACAAAACGCCAAGTCTGGCTTGCCCTTTGGTCACATGTATGTATGTCAATGCCAAATAAATAGGCATCCATCCAAAATTCTTTGATGAGGATAATATTCTTCTGATTATTCTTTCCTCAAAACTAGAGATAAGAGTCATGCTTTTCAATTGGGGGTAATGCTACACCATCCTCAAAGAACAGAATGGCATTTTAGGGCATTGACCAAGCCCGGTTAAAAGTCTGAAGTAGCAGAGGCGGGAGGAGAGAGAAAAGCAGGTTGGGAAAGAGAAAGAAAAATTAAAGGATTCTTGGACACAAGTTTCCAGGGGGAATAGCGCTATTTGTAACCACTGAATAATTTCTTATTCACAGACATCATTTCTAAACACTCGACAAACTTCATGTGAACTTAAATGTCCAGTGTAAAGTTCAGGGATGCCAGGAGCTATGGAAATTCCATGTAAGATGCAAGAAAAGGTCAAGTTGCACAGCCTACCTTCTCTTCCTTTTTCTTTCATCTTTTTATCTTGCTCTATTAACCACTTCAGAACTAGATGTCCTGCAGGATGTTCTGCAACATGAAGCTGCAAGGAATTAAGAACAGGTTAATACAACGTGCTGTTTCCATCCATGCCTGGGGCCCATGATTCCACCTATATCACTACAAGCAGATAAGGACTCAGCCAAGTTTCAAGTTCTGCAAGGCATAAGAGGTCTTCCTCTAGAACAAAGAAAGCAAAGAAATGGTAGAGTCTAAGAAAGCATTCTTCAGTGCAACTTGACACCAACTGTTCCCACAGCAGCTGAGGTCTCCCCTAATTGAGTATAGGAGGCAATGGACACACTCTCCTTACAGAGAAAACTTTCCTACTTGCTAGTATGACCTGCTTGAGGAGGGCAGGGGCCAGGTCTTCTCTAAGACCCATGGCCCACTTCTCTCTCCCAATTTTATGCATCAGAAGCATCCTGGGCACCTAAATACCTGGCATTGTTTTTATTCAGGACCATGTTCATGTTGGTACAAAACATTTCCAAGCCCAGGCTTTGACCCAGATGATTACAGAGAAATAAAGATGAATACAACAAAACTGCTGCTGTGGAAAAGGCTCTGGGCTGTTTACTCCACAGGCCCCTCCCTCCCCAGCTTTCTTCCCTGCTGACACCCTTCCCATCCAAACTCCATTCAACCTCCTTCCTCCATCCTCTTCTCTAAAGTTTCCTCCTCACTCTCAGGGCACACATCCTGACTGGTCTTAAGAAGTCCTGTTCATCCACTAGCTTCTGCCAGGACTGGCCCAGAAGTGAATGTGATTTAATTATAGCCAATAAAGTGCCAGGGAAGCCTGTCTGGAGGCTTTCTGCCTAGTCCCACGAGGAAAAGCCTTGTTGCTCTTGCTCTTGCCTTCCTGCTTGGAACCATGATGTACATGGCTAAAGTTAGCTTGTGACCACAACGCTAAAACAACAGTCAAGACAGTAGAACAGGAAGGACAGAGTGAACATGGAAGATGGAACCTGGCACTGCGCACCGCTGACTTTCTTACTAGGGCAATTAAGCAGGTAACTGCTCCCATGAGGCATTTCATTGTTCGTTGCCTAAGCATTCCTCTCTAGAACTACTACCCACAGTACTAGTTAAAAGTCCTTGGATTTGGGCTGAAATTCAGGTGTTACTATTCAGTTCCTGTCACATCCTGAACATAATGCAACAATTACCTTGCTTACGTGGGTCTCTTCAGTGGATCCCGTGCTCTAAGGGTGGGGACACTAAGGCATTCAGGACCGATTTATTGCATTTCTGATTACTGAATGAAAGGCACAGAACTTGAATAACTTACTTCATATCTTCAAACTTTAATACTAGGGACAATGAAAGGCTACTGTGAGAACTAAGTGAGATAAAGGCTTTTGTGAAATTAGTGAAAGCAGAGGCCACTGCCTCAGAAAACAGTAGAGTCCTCATAACTATGTTTGTTAGGGGCTCTGGGGGCACACAGGCCAGTGTAGGACAAAGGCCCCGTGTGATCTGGCCTCTGCCTCCCTCTTCCCTTGCTTGCTGATTCCCACACCCCCCACCTTTTGCTCTCAAACACCATTCTTTGCTGAGCTACTTATCTTTCAGGTCTCAGTTTGGCTTTCACCATACTTGGGAAGTCTTCCTAGAGATAGGTTGGCTTATCCATTCTTTCTTTCTTTCTTTTTGGTGCTGGGGAATGAACACAGGGGCAGTCTACCTCCAAGATACCTCCAAGATACACCCCCAGCACTTTTTTTGAACCTGCGATTTTCCTGTCTCTGTCTCTCAAGTACGGCTTATGCATTCTTAAAAAATCCGCATAAAACCTGTAGTTCTCCTTCACAGTTCTCATTTTAATTATGAAGTCCAAGCAATATAGGCAGGGGTGATCAGAATAAGCAAGTATTTTTAATGAAGAGAAATTAGGTAAGATTTCATGGAAGATACTGGGGACCTTGGATGAGTAAGGCTTTCTAAAAATGGAGCACAAGGAAATAGAGAAATGGGTTGCACTCCAGGCTAATGAAAGAAGCAAGCATCCATAGGAAATTCAAAACAGAAATCAAGAGTACAGAATATTCTAGAAAGGGAGCATAGGGCCCATCATGGACAACAGAGAGCCACAGTAATGCCTTGTTTTAATCTGTAAGTAACGTGGAATCACTGCACATTTCTGAGAAAAGTATTGTAAATTTTCAAATATACTGTTGGTATTAGGTGAAATAATTACTGCTAAACTCTATAGCAATATTCTCACTGACTCGAGCTTTTATAACCCCTGTAGGTTTCCCTCCTGTCTTATAACAGCACATTACCTCTCCGTCCCTGCCACCAGGATGGAGTTCTGCTGCTGCCAAGCTGGCAATGGCATCCATGGCAGGCTGGACATCTCCAGTGGCGGATCCCAGAATGTCGGACACCAACACACATGCAGACTTATCTAGCACCACCTCTTGGGCGTGTCCTTGAAGGTAGCTTAACAGAGCTGGAGAAATGGATTCTAAGAGCTCACGACGACGGATCTCTGTATCTTTTTTACTGTTGGAATATGTTGAATGAGGCAGTAAGGTAAGATAAATGATAAAGGATAGAGGGTGATCTTACTATCACACAAACCTCTAGGAGTTTATTACAGTGTGTACCACACTCTATTGTAATTGTCTATACTTCTGTTGAACATGTAGACAATGAGTGATTTGAGGGTGCATTCTATTTCTCATCTTTACATCACTAGGATCTGACTAGTGCCTGGCACAGAACAAGCACTCAATAAATGAAGTTTCATTTATATAATACAACATATGCCCCATCCAAAGCAAAGCAAAACAAAAATCCTATCAATCTAAAACCAAACAACAATGAATCATGGACTCTACTCTCTAGGGTAGAGAGTACCAAATGCATGGTACCAATAGCTTTGAAAATAAAGCAAAACAAACAAAAAACAAGCTATGCTCCTGAACGCCAACTACATACCAGGTGCTCAGAGGTGTTATTTTGGCATAATACTTTTATTTCCTTTTTGAGATAAGAACTTTAACGATATGTCAAAACTATAAGGCTTAAAAATGGAATTTGCCATTTTAGAAGTTTTAGCAACAGCAAGAGAGAGGACGTACATGTGTGACTGGAGTTCTAGAAGCACATGCTACTCAGAATCAATGATCAATCAGGGCAGAGGGGAAAAAAGCCAGGCCGTTCTACTGGCTTTTACCTGTGTGCATTTCCATCTCCTTTTTGCAGAACTTCAATGATTTCTCGTACTGTATGTGCAGGATCTCTGGGACTCAGTAAATACAACAGGACCTTCCTTCCATATTTGTCATTTACTATGTTAGGCAAGGAACTGATAATTTCCTATAAAATTATAAACAAAAATAAAAAAAATCAATCTTTATCTATTTTCTTAAAGGATGGTCAGTATTTGAATGGTGATGAAGAATACATACTTAACTAATTTCTCCAGTGTACTAATGGCAAATGTGGAGTTAGTACTGAACTTGTCTCATTAGAGCACAAAGCAGTTTACATTTGGAACACAGAGTCGATTCTCTACTGTGACTCTCATTACTGAACAATCCATTTATATTAACTAACCAAGCCCAAAGACTTAAAAACAATATTTAAAGGCATTATCGTCATTCATTTCTTGCACCACTATTCTAAGGGACAACGCTTACTGGGATCACTGAGTAGACATAGTTAATTTGCAGCTGCACTTAAATGTAGCCTCCAAGAAGAACATGGCTCTTAGAATTTTCCTGCTGAGACATATGTAAGGGAGATAAAGAAACTCTGTTAAACAGAGCAAGTTGATAAAGACTTCTAAAGTTGCTTATTCATGGCAAATGAAGACTATTTAATTATTGCAGGGAAAACCAGAATAGAGGGGGAAGGGAAAGCAAATCCAGAAGAACTCCACTGACTGGTTACAAATTACCCTGTATGTGTGTATGATACTTTCAATCAACATACCCACAAACAGGATCTTCCTTTTCTAGTAGTTTGAATCCAAGTAACAAAAGCAATGTTGTCCCACCCCAAGTAAGGTCCTACGTAAATCTGCTGATGTTTTCAAAGACAGAAAGTCACTTAAAAATTCCTTTATTCTTAATAGAGAAAACACAAAGAACATTCCTCTAACATTCCTATTTCTTGTAACAAACTAAATATTCACATGCATGTGTCTCTAGGAACCAGATTCTTAGAACTGGCTAGGGCCACAGGAAGAATTCAGTTCAAGTGTCAAGTTAATAGAAGAGGCATACAGAAAGGAGAGAGGTGACTTGCCAGAGGGCGAGCAGTACACCAGTGGTAGGCCTCTGACCAGTCCCAGTCCTCTGATTAAACATACAATCTCCTTCAAAGGGAAGGGATTCTCTATGAGATGACATATTTGGTTCTGTTCTTCTTTAAAGATTAGTAATTGTACTACAAGGAACAAGCTAAAACTTAGGTCATTCATCAACCATAAAATCAAAATACAGCAAAACTCAAGATTCCATGGTTGATGATGCAACTCCAGATTCCCATATACCATGTTTCCCCCTCTCCTTTCTTCTTTTTTTTTTTTTTTTTT
>PVJS01018323.1:0-35023 GCA_004027185.1 Glis glis | reverse complement strand
CACACACACACACACACACACACACACACAAAGTGAAAGGTAAGCAAAGTTGTTACCAGGCTTTTCCAAGCAAGAGATTTCCTCCTTAGGGAAAGGTTCAAGCACTTGGACTATAGACATGAAGCCAGTTTTGAATACTATCAAAAAGTTCCTAAATTAAAAGCACATGCTTTTCTGTATCTTTTTTTTTCTCTCATCATGGAGCTATAGAGAAATCTAGACTAACATAAGATTGGATCTCTGCTGTCTGCCTGAGAATCAGTAATTGCTAACTATGAGGCAGGGATATTTTGTACAACAGAACTTTAAAAAGGGAGGGATGGATAGTGGTAGGCAGAAAGAATCTCCACAAACACGGATTCTTGCAATGAGACACTCCTTCAACTGTAACTGATATTTATAAATTTAATTCTTCTCTCTCGTAATTCTTTGGGGTCCCTTTTCTCATCCCCATTTGGCTTCTATTTCTTCCAGTAGGTCCTTCTGAGGCCAAGTAGCTCATCATTAGAGGGTCTAACGAGGCCTAGAGATAGCAGCTGTATTCCACTGAAGTCCAGTAATGAGCTATTGCCTAATCCTATCCAAACAGTGTCTCTACATCTGCAGTGGTGATAAATAGTGAAAATTCTAAGTTGAACAAAAGAGAGAGAGAGAGAGAGAGAGAGAGAGAAAAGAAAGAAGAAAGAAAGAAAGAAAGAAAGAAAGAAAGAAAGGAAGGAAGGAAGGAAGGAAGGAAGGAAGGAAGGAAGGAAGAAAGAAGAAAGAAAGAAGAAGCAAAAAAGATCCTAGCAGTCTTGGGTCTAACAGATTGTTCAAATTATATTCTTGCTGTTTCATTTTGCAAGTTTTTATCAAAATGGAAAATGAGAAGTCTCTGCGTAATCTCTCTGTACATAGTTTTCGTTGCCAGTGTAGTCTCTCTGGTATGGGGTTGGCTCAGCAGCTCGTCTCCAGCATGAGGATATCAAATGTGGCTGAATCTGCCTTTAGAGCAGAACTTGAAATGTGTGGTTTACAAATGTATCATAGCTCCATAGAAATGATGATGCTCTGGTGTCCAATCATCACAAGGAGTAGATTATTTTTCCAAAGGGTTTTTGTGGGTTTGTTTTCTTTTTTTTTTTTAATGTGCTGGGATTTTTTTTTTAATCTAAACAGAATCAGTTTGGTGGTTCTGACTGAATTGACCAGTAATGAGTTTTGCTGTGAGTGAATCTGATGTCAGGAGATTGCAAGAGAAATAACAGATGTGAGGCTCTCTGTTTACAAGAAAGACACTTTTCTCTTTAGCCACTACATGGGAGTTAGGAGAGAGGCTCACAGTTTCTTTTCTCTGTATATTTACATGAAGTTTCTGGAAATCGTTTTGAGGATTCTGTACATGACAAGAGTTTCCCAGGGGCAATAGACGAGGGATTTAGGGATGAAATTGGTCTGCGCATCAGGGATGGGAAAGGATTGCAGGCTCTTCATATGCTTTATGAATTAATATCTGTATGCATTACCCTCTTAATATAGCACTGAGCCGGGAAGTCTTGTGAGCCACGGGAGTTAGCTGTAAAATACTCAGTGCCTCTCTTCGTTTTTTTTTTTTTTGTTATAACTTTCTTCGACTTTATATCTCACTTTGAAGTTTTAGGTAAAGATAGTTTCTTGACTCACATTTTGCCTTTTTCCAGATTTTGTGTTAGATGTGGCCATGACCATAAACCTCACTAAAGGCCAGTGATATATATATATATACACACACACACATACAGCACCATTTTGTCAGCATCTGAGCATGCAAGGCACTGTGCTCTAATCCTGGAATCCCAAATCATAAAAAACTGCAGCCAGAAAAGTTTGGGGTCTCCCTCCCTCCCTGTTTTGTCAAATTAGGATGAACCTAATTTTAAAGTCTGAATGTTTCCTATCTTTCCTGGTGTGTCCCCTGAAGAAACCTTTGCAGTGGCTTTTAGTTGACTTCTTGAATTCCCCTGAGAAGTTGTGGCCGATCACAGTAAATGAAATGCATTGTTAGGTGTTGTACACTACTTTGACTGATCTTCCTTAATCCTTGCTGTGTAACCCGAGGAGTAGGGTATTATCTCTAGTTTACTAATCAGGAAACCGAAGTCTGCAGAGAAGTGAAGGCTGTTCTCTGGGATTTCACGGCTGGGCAGCAGAAGTAGGCTTCAAGTCCAGATCCTCTGGTTCCAAATACCATTCTCTTTCCACTGCGGCAGGCTGTGTGTGTGGGGGGCGAGGGGGAGCATGAGAGGTAGTCAGCCAGCAAAACAGTCCTAATGTAGGATGAAGAAGCCCATATTAACTGAGACAGGGAGGGAGGGAGAATATTTGGATGGTGGGAAAGGAGACTAGGTGCACAGGAAACAGAGAAGTAAAGAGAAAAGTTATGTAAAAAATAATAATAATAAAAGGGTGGGTATGGTGGCACATGCCTGTAATCCCAGGACTTGGGAGGCTGAGACAGGAGGATCATGACTTCGAAGCCAGCCTCAGCAACTTAGCAAGACCCTGTTTCAAAATAAAAAATAAAATAGGACTGAGGTTTAATCCCCAGTACCAAAAAAGAAAAAAAAAAGATGAAATCAGAACTTTGAGGCAAGTCCCTATAGAGGAGTTCACCCTTGTTTGGTTTCCTGATGTTCCTCACATTGCCTTTAGCAAGATTTGGAAGGATTTGTTGGAGCTGGGTGTGGTGGCGCACGCTTGTAATCCGAGTACTTGGGAGGCTGAGACAGGAGGATCCAGGTTCAAGGCCAGCCTTGGCAACTTAGTGAAGTCCCTCAGCAACTTAGTGAGACCCTGCTTCAAAATTAATTAATTAATTAAAAATAGGACTGGGGATGGAGCTTGCAGATAGAATGCCTCTGGGTTCAATCTCCAGTACCAAAAAAAAAAAAAATTGTTGGAAGTAAGCAGGTATAGGGTATCTTCCAGAATTTCCTCTGTAAGTCTTTGATTACCTATAAAGTACCAGAGAGCAAATGTACTAGGCTTTGTAGGCCAAGGTCTGTTCCAACTACTCAACTCTCTCCTTGTACCGTGAAAGCGGTCATAGACAGTACCTAAACAAGGGAGTGTGGCTGTGTTTCCATGAAATTTATTTATAAAACAGCAGCTGGAGACCAGGGCTTGCTGGTCCCTGTCTTAGAATAATGGCTTTTGCCCTGGGTTGTACATCACTGTCACCTGGAGAAACATTCCAAAGTATCAGTGCCCCCTGGTGCTTCCCTGCCATGGTGGGATCTTTCTGAAGTAGGGTTAAAGGACATGCATACATACATACATGTTTTTATAGCATCCTATGAACTTCTAGTGTGAAATCAGGGTGGAGAACCTATGTCCTGGATTCTGAAACAGTGGTTCTCAAAGTACGGTCCCAGGAACAGCAACACCAGCATCCCCTTGTCAGAGATGAAATTCTCAAGCCCCACTCTAGAGCTACTGAATCCAAATCTCAAGGCCTGGGACCCAGGATCTGTGTGCTCTAACAAGCCCTGCAGGAGGCCCCAAAGCACAATCAAGTTTGAGAACCGCAGGTCTAGTGCCTTCAGAATAAGCATTTGGCCCCATAGTCATCACGTGAATATGTCTCATGGGTAAACCAGGCATAATGTTCTCGAACCTAGACCTAGCATCAAAAAATCCAGCCTCAAGTCCCTCTTCTTCCCTTTACTACGCCTCTCTGAACTTTGGAGTTTTCATCTAGAAAAGGTAATATTAATATGCATGCCTATATGATGCTTATGGTGGTGAAACTGTTACCTGTATGTGAAGACAGTTGAGACACTTGTAAGCATGGCACAAATGTAACCACATACTGCTATTCTAAGAAGGTAGAAGGTTATGCAGTTATGATGCGTGGCCTTGACCCCTGGTTCCTGGTCCAGGTGGCTGCTGTGGCCCAAAGGGTTACAGCTAAGCATAGCCTAGAAAGGTACTCAAGAGTTAGTTGTCTTACCCTGACCAAAACTACCGTGACCCTGCCTTCTGGAAGGTGACACGATCATAAAGAGAAGATAAGGAAGTAGGACCAGAGAGAAGTACCCGTGTAGACAAGAGGGTGGGGAGGATGCGCCCATACACAGCACAGAGGAGCAGGTAGAATTAGGCCTCATAGGATGTGCTACATCCATAAACCCTCAGATGAAGCAGTTGAAGTAAACAGTGAATCCTCTGGGATTTTTTCTAGGAGCCTCAGAGCCACACTGGGTGACTCACCTTGCTATCTATCCATTACCTGTCAAGAAGGGATGCCAGACATGTTCAAACACCTCTAGATACCTTTATAAATAACATACATCATTTGTTCCTTTGGCAAACTGGGATGCTTTGGGGGAGATTTATGACCCTTAGGTTTGACATCAAAGAAGATAAACACCATTTGACATAAATATCCCTTAGACCCTCCTTCTGAATATCATGTATCATAGGAAGCAGGAACTAACACAGTGCGGTATTCTTGAGTTCTCATACGACCACAACCAAGAAGCATCTCAACGTGTCTGTTGTCTTCTAGATGCGCGGATCTGAACTGAATGTTTCTAAAAGCAAAGACCCCTTGGGAATCAATTATCTTAAAATCAGGACTCTAGGAGACATCTCCATGCCAAAATCAGCACCATTGTTAAAATTCCTCCATCATCGTTGTCTTCCTGTCTGAGACCCTGCTCTCTTCAGTGCTGCAATTTCATTTCCTTCTCTCTGGGTTCATCTGCAGCATAAATGGTGAGGATAGAAGGGTCAGAGAGGGGTTTGTCAATCTTTACTTGGACAGAGGCCCAAAAAGTATTATTTGGACATTTTCTTATGTAAATTAGACTTTAACTTTTGGTAGTAAAATGCTCTGAAAAATCACTTTGCTGGTAGATGCTGGGGGAAAAAAAAACAAAAGGGGTTAAATGAGCCATGGGGCACCAGAGCTGCAGGTGTCCGGTGAGGGGGGATTGCTCCTGCTGTTCCCCTTCTCGCCTTGTTGAAATTTCCTAATCCCAAAGGATTCCTCCAGGCTACTTTTCTCAGGGCAGAATAACTGCTTGAGTACATTGATCTGTTGAAATATGAACCAAGCAGGGTGTGAACTAGCTCAAAATATGCTGATTTCCAGATGTCCTTCGATTCTCTCAAGCAGTGATTGCCCCCAAAGACCATCCGGAGCTGGTGGATGCCAGGGATGACTCATATTTCTTCCCATGATCAAGGCAATAGTTTTCAAGCCCCATAGTCTTCCTCATGAGCCCATGTCTGGGTCTTGTCTAGGTCACACATTATTTCTCAGTATGGAAATTGCAGAGTCTCACTGGATTAGACTGCAACCTATTTGTACATCGATGCTGGTGTTTTTTGATTTGTTGCTCTTCCCAGGATGGAAAACTTTCCAGAAATAGGAATAAAGGGTTGATATTCTCTACAGTGACCTTCTGTGAAGGAGAAGTTATGGAATAGCTACTTTGTCTGCAGCAACAAAAAAATCAGGAAAGTAAATGTATATTTCAAGGAAAGTAAAAAAGTCTCAACTCCAAAGTCCGAAAAAAATATATATATATATCATTGGTAAAGCATGCTTAGCATTAACATTATTATTACATTCCAAAACCTCATTCTCTTGAGAATTAAAAGAGAAATCTAGAATAAGCTGGGATCATAAATGCTCAAACTACTGGGAGGTTCATTCAAATCTTTTATGATATCTGGGTTACAGAGAGTCTTACAGAAATCTTTACAAAGGGTGGACTTCCAGGAATTATGGAAGGGAGCTGGGTGTCTCCCACTAAAGAGGTGTTATTATGGGGAAGAAGGAATCTCCACACTGTTCAGAGACAAATTTGTGGCCACCTACCTCACCATCCCCAGAGCCTCCGAACCAACACATTTCTTACAAGGAGAATTATGGCAGAACTCTCCAGAGAACTCTTCAGATGACATTGATCTGGGTTCACATGACCTCTGACCCATACAGGAAGTGATCTTCATGTCTAGGAGTCTTAATGTTCTCATCTCTAAGATGCAATGAATATCTGATGAGGAAAGATTAAGTGGTCTGTCTAAATTCACACCTGGGTTAGGGGTTGGGGCACAGTGGGAACTTGAACCTGGCTAGTTTAAGCATTTAAGCCATGACACACTAAAAGGCTAGTTAGCTGTGTTTTTTAAGGAACCAGATCTAAATTTAAAACAAATAATAATGATGATATCTGATGAGGAATAAATGAGGTAAGTCCTCAAAATGAGACCTCTGTAAATATTTGCTTGCATTTTCCTTCCTCTTACTTAAAGAGCCATCTCTCTATTGAAGGACTTGGTACTTTCTGTGACCTTCCAAGACACAGGATGAAGGTGATGATGTGCCTTTCAGGCATTCTGCCCTAATTATTACTTCTATGTCTTTTTATTTGTCTACCTGTTGTCTCTGCATTGCAAAGGATTTACTTTCATTGTAATTGAAGTTCTTCATTAATAATCACTTAAAAAACAGAAATCATACTTAGATGGTAAATACTCACTTGAGGGTCAGGGGTTTGGGAAATAATCACAGCATCCACAGGGAAAAATTTCACCTGATTGCTAATCTTCCTCTGGGTGTAGCTGACAGCAGAGAGTTTTGGGGAACCCACGGACAACACTCAGACAATTCAAATAAGGACAGAGACAGACTGCACTAGGAGTAGCTTCGACCAGCCCTGGTTGCCAACACCATCTTCACAGAAAGTATAAACTCCCAGCTGCCAGATGCTACAAGATTCAAATCATTTCTTGGTCCTGGGATTTTCTGACAAACCAAGTCCAACGTCTTCCAGGGGCTCCATGATGACATCATTTAACCCTATCTAGGACAACAGTGCGCTCTGAGTAATGGTGGTGGCCAGTCTCTATTGAGCCCTGAAAATGTGCCATGAATGAATATATTCATTCATTTCACCCTTATAACAACCCTTTTTTTTTCTTTTTGGTGTGGTATTGGGGATTGAACCTAGGAGTATTCTACTTCCCAGCTACACCCCCCAGCCCTTTTTTATTTTGAAACAGGGTCTTGCTAAGTTGCTGAAGCTGGCCTTGGACCTGTGATCCTCCTATCTCAGCCTCTCAATCACTAAGATTCCAGGCATGCACCACCACGCCTGGCAACCCTAAATTTTGTACACACGGAATGGGAGGGAGTCAGAGTGACCAAGAGATTTTCCTGGTTTTAGAATTCTGTAAACTTTCCATGTCAAATGCCTCAAAGAGAGCCCAGCCAGGAACTGATGTTCATATCATCTGTGCATGACTGACCTAGGGCCTGAGTCACAGCGGGAGATGGCTAATGTTTCAGAAATGTTTGGGCTTTAATATTTAGCTGTGAGCCGCCTATCTTGCCGCTGCCCTTACCTGGAGCAGGGAATGAGCGCTGGTGTCCCTCCTGGACTGAGGCTTTGTTCTCTAATAATTGACCCGGCTGCATCAGCATCAGGTTGTTAAATGCTGTTACCATGGGCACCGTGGGAAGGAGGGTTCTTGTAGTTTTCTTTCTGAATCCTTCCCTCCCTAATGCGTGCTACCATTGATGTATCCACACTATGTAACTCAGGTCTTTGACTACACACTTGAGGTCTCTGATTGTCAGTCAGGGCTACAAGCTCAGGAAATTTACTGCTAATGGGGAACTAAGTTGAATGTGAATATTTTGCAACTTAGGGTCCCGGTTTTACTGGAATTCTAAGAGCAAGAATGCATGAAAAGAGATCAAAGGGGTGGAAGAGGGAAGCTTTTTGTGGGTCAAAGCAGTAAAATAAAAACGAACCGAGATGCAGTAAAATATTAGCACTTTTGCCTGAAACTCTCTAAGATGTACAATCCATGGAAATAGGAATCTGCATAATTCCCAAGTTTGCCAAAAGATATAAATTATGAAAAAAAAATCCTCATTTCTCTCTAAGGTGGTGCCCACCCAGTAGCTTATGGGCATCATAAAGGTAAAGACCTGGCTAAATGGCCACTGGGGGGAGGGGAGGGGAGATGAGCAATAATGTGAAGAAGTCTGACGCTCATGGAAAGAGTGAAATCCGGAATTTGGGGAGATTATTGAAATGTGAAGTAGTCTCACAGTACTGGAAAATAATCCAGCACTGAGCGTGGAGGTTGCTTGTTAGCCGTGCAACTCCTCAGAACAACATGCCAACAAATTAAGAAAGAAGGAGAAATCTCTCTCTCCGTTACCAAAGAAGTAGAAATTACAAAATAAAATCCCAAAGAGAAAGCATGAAGCTAAGTTGGGATCCTTCTACTTCCAGAGCTGTGGCTGCAAATTAAGAAACCAAAATGATAGGGGCACCACTCAATTGTTTGACCCTTGGGAATCCCCCCCTTTTTTTGCGGTACTGGGAATTGAACCCAGGGACATTCTACCTCCGAGCTACACCCCCAGCCCCATTTATTTTATTTATTTATTTATTTATTTATTTATTTATTTATTTATTTATTTACAGTACTGGGGATTGAACCCAGGGGCGTTCTACCTCCGAGTTACACCCCCAGCCCTATTTTTTATTCTTTATTTTGAAACAGGGTCTCACTAACTTGCAGAGGGCCTCACTAAGTAGCTGAGGCTGGCCACGAACCCGGATCCTCTGGTCTCAGCCTCCCAAGTACTGGGATTACAAGTGTGCGCCACCACACCTGCCCCCCCTTTTTTAGAGACTATAAAATTACATTGGTCCTGAGCACCTCTAGAGGCATGTATATGTTGTGATACATACATGAGTATATGTACCTTGTAGAGATGGGTCGCTCACTACGTACATATATATAGCCAAGGATAGTTCTGTGTAAATAAGACTTTTACAGTGCCATTGTACTTCAGTTGAACCACCGTATAAGATTTTTATCTTGTTCCAATTACAAATATTAACAGTTTAATAAATGGAGGATCTGGTTCCTTTTTTGTTCACAATGAAAAATGAGAAAAGGATCACGGAGTGTGCAAATATTTGCTACACAGGAACATTTAATACATGTCTCTATAAAAGGTTTTAATATACATCCCTGGCTAACATTAACTAAGTACTATTTGAAGAGATGTCTCTGGCCTTATCATTCGTAAACATTGGGATAACAGTGGGAGAAATG
The DNA here is from genome assembly GCA_004027185.1 of Glis glis. Classification (NCBI taxonomy): domain Eukaryota; kingdom Metazoa; phylum Chordata; class Mammalia; order Rodentia; family Gliridae; genus Glis; species Glis glis. The sequence goes on along the minus strand of PVJS01018323.1, from coordinate 25,909 downwards.
TGGCACTGGTTTATCTTCTATTGTTACCACTGGCTTCTTAGACAATTGTTTTGTAAAATGAGGGGAAAATCCTCTCCAGAGGTTCAGATTATCATTATTTAATGACAATATAAAGTAATGGCTGTTATTTATTAAATGTTTACTCTTGCCCAGGCCCTTCCATAACTAATAGATTCTATAATTGACCCCTTTACAAGTGAGACAGCTTCTCTGATGTCTCCCTCTTAACTCCGGCTAGCAGTAGTTTCTTTTTGTCTATTAGTTTGTTCCCTGATGATGCTCTAAATATGAGAGTAGGACCTCCACGGTGGCATTAGGGGATTTCTAAGAAGAAGAAAAGAGACCCAAGCTAGCATATGTGCTATGTCTTGCCATGTGATGCCCTCTGCCATGTTCTGATATGGCAAGATTTCCCGCACCAGATTCGAGCAGATGCCAGGCACCATGTCCTTGGACTTCGCAGCCTCCTGAACTCTGAGCCAAATAAACTTCTATTCTTTATTAAAAATAATAGATATCAGTTAAATATTGTTATTATGTATTATAGTTTGGATTTTAAATATCCCCAAAGGTTCATGTGTTGAAGTTTGGTCCCCAGTCCATGGCACTATTGGGAGGTGGTGGGACCTTGAGGAGGTGTGGCCTAATGGAAGGAAGCTAGGTCATTGGGAGGACGCCCTTGCAGTAGGCATTGGGACCGCAGCCCCTTCCTCTCTTTGCTTCCTCTCTTTGACCACCATGAGATGAGCAGACCCTTCCTCCACGTGCTCCCGCCATGATGGACTGTGCCACCACAGGCCCAAAGCAACAGGGCCAAACGACCATGTACTGAAACCTTCTGAAACTGTGAGCCAAAATACACCTTTCCTCCTTGTAAGTTGTTCATCCCAGGTATTTTGTTACAGTATTGGAAAGTCAACTAACACATTATGCTAAAGTTATGTCATTGAGATGAACCTTCTGTTTTTATCAGATTCATTCTGATATCTTCAAACAAAATGGCAACTCATTTTTTAAAATGCAAATGAAGATATCATTTATAATTTGAGTGGATCACAAAGCAGTTTGGAAAATGGGAAAGGATTGCATTGACATACAATTTTCTGAGTAAGGTCTCGGCTCACAGACCTGCAATTAAGGAATGGATAGCAATGAATTAGGACTGACAGTGGAAATCACTTTATGTATGATGTTATAAAACTGAATCAAAAGTAAATAAATTATCTAAGGTAGAAAATACCTGGATATTAATAACATGACACTGATAACTTTAGGAGAGTTAAAGCTGAACCATAAAAATGTGTCTCGAAGTAGGGTTCCTGGGTCATATGCATCAGAATCACTCAAATACTGTTAAAATGCAGATCGTGGGCCCCATCACAGACATTAAGATTCAAAACATGCCTTTTTAAATAAATATCCCAGGTGTTCCTTCTCGCTTAAATCTGATAAATGTTGCCCTAAAATAGCAGAGAGTACTTTGAAGAACTTGTATTCATTTTATTCCAATAGCTAGAAATAGACTTTTTTTGTTATTTAATATGAGGCACTGTCATGGGTTGAGTCATGTCTCCCAAAAAGATATGTCGAAGTCCTAAGCCCCCCTGCCTATGAGCGGGAGCCTTATTGGAAACAGGGTCTTTGTAGATGTGACCAGGTTTGATGCGGTCGTACTTGCATGGGCCCTAAATCCAGTGCCTGGTGTCCCGATACAAAGAGGGCAATCTGGACACAGAGACCCAGAGGAAACAGCACAGAGGGAGAAGATCACGTGAAGACAGAGGCCAGAGATGGGGCAAGTCAAGGGATGCTAAGGATATGCTGGCCACCAGCAGGAGCTGGGGAGAGGGATGGAACGGGCCCCCCTCTTGCAACCTCCAGAAGAAACCAGCCAGGGAGACACCATGCTTTGAGACTTTAGCCCTCCAGAACTGTGTGAGAATAAATTCCTGTTGTTTTATTTTGTTTTGTATTTTAATGTTGTATTTTTGGCACTGGGGATTGAACCCAGGGGCATTCTACCTCTGAGCTACATACCCGGCCCTTTTTATTTTGGAAGAGGGTCTGGCTAAGTTACTGAGGGCCTTGCTAAATTGCTGAGGTTGTCCTCAAACCTATGATCCTCCTGTCCCAGTCTCCCAAGTACTGGGATTACAGGCATGCACCACTGAACCTCCCTGCTGTTTTAAGTCACATGGCAGGGTACATTGGTACAGCAGGACCCTCCTGCCTCCCCAGCAAGGCCTTTCTCAGCCCTGGCCTCTCCCAGTCAGCTCCCCGTTCAACTCTCTGAAAAGCAGCTGTCCAGGTTTGCAGCTGGTTTTGCCTGCCACTCTCCCGAAAAAGAAGATTGGAGGGATTTCATAATTCACTGGGTGGCCAATGTCACCCTGAAGTATGAGGTTTTTAAAAATTAAACTTGAAAACATATCTGAAAATCTCCTGCCCTGCCAGAACTGATTAAAAGTGGGAAAGGCAGAGAATAAAATGACACAGAAGTGATCCTTGTCATTTTCTCCAGATTACATTTCCCCCATGTCACAACGAGGTGTCTATCATTCTGGGATCATCCACTGCTAGGGCAGGCCAGGTGAAGGTCATTCGGGTTTTTATTGATTCTATGGCTCTGGCATTCCTCCTAAGGATTTACAGTGTTTAACCCACCAGGAGAAGCCATGAGCTCTAAATGGCTTCCCGTTTGCCAGGAGAGCCTGACGCTTTATAAGTGACACTAGCTATGTGGTCTCCTTCTCAGAGTCTCTAATGAAAGCTGGCCAGCTCAGCCTCTGCCCGAAGGGACACGGCCTCTCGCTTCATGGGACTGATTCCTCCTTTGGTTCCAAATCAGCGTGAGGTCGTTTAGCTGACTAAGTGGGGTAATCCGGATACAGGGAAATATGAAGGGCCGAGTTAGTAGACTCACACTGTTCATTTTATCTGTCAGCATCCTCTGTGTCCAAAACGGGGAGTGAGAAAATGAAAGTTGAAAGAGCATGAAATAGGGAAAATAGAAAATTAAGGATAGGATTTGATGACTTGTGAAGGTTCTGGCATGTGTAACCAGGGGCTCCGGACCCAACCCAGAGCCAAGAGAGAGATTTGTTGGAGAATAAGTGAATGAATGGATACTGAGAGCTTGTTGTTAAATAAAAAAAAATCACATCATTATTATTTTAACAGAAGAAGTCTCCTCTGCAGAAGAGAATTAGGAGAGTTTAAAATATGTGGCTAGTGTTTATTAATGATGTTCTTACAAGCAACCAGGTGAACCCAGGACTAAAATGGACCCTGAGACAAAAGAGAAAAATTTGACAATATGGATCCCATTTTGTTTATGATTTTGATATTTTACCTATCACAGAATTGTTTGCATTCATTTTGATTTTTTTCAAAAGAAGGGTACATAAAAATAGTATTTATCTTGTTTGATCACTGAGTTTGGGGCATTCTCCCCAACCCCCTTAAACTTTTCACTGAAAGCATATCTTTTGTTATGAGGAGAGAGTGTATATTTGGGATTTAATAAAAAATGAATTTTGAAAGAAAAGTCCCTCTGAACCACGGGTGGTCTTACAGATGAGCCTGAAAAAACAAACAAAACAAAACAAAAACCTCAAGAATCTCCATGAAGCAGTCTTGACATCATGGGGGAATGGTTTTCAATTCACAGACTTTCATTTTCCCAGAATCTTGGAATTTAAAAGTTTGCTGTTCTCATTAATGCTGGTTCGCCAGTTGGTGCACACAAAACCGTCCAAATATTTCTCCTCTGTGATACTGTAATTATGGCCTTCGTGACTGGTCGCTGCCCCAAAATGAGTCAAGGCTGTGTCTGCAGAGAATATTAGAGCAATGAAAGGAATCCCTTCCCAGGAACATCTCCAGCCCCCACTGACACAGAGCATTTATTGTTTACACATTATTTTTAGTAATCAAAAATTTACGGTCTGCAATTGTTAGTTGGCACTTTCCCTTGTCTATGCTACGTCCTTAGTATGCAAAATGTCTCCAAACTGGGCCTGGTGGCGCATGCCTGTAATCATAGTACTTGAGGGCTGAGACAAGAGGATTGCAGGTTCGATGCCAGTCTCAGTAACTTAGCAAGTCTCTCAGTAAATTAGCAAGAGGAAACCCTGTTTCAAAATAAAAAATAAAAGGGACCGGGGGTGTAACTTGGAGGTAGAATGCCCCTGGGTTCAATCCCCAATACCAAAGAGAGACAGACAGACAGACACTCCAATCTCCATAAGGATAAAAATTAAAATTATGCTTTGAACAGATTCTATATAATGGAAGCACAAAGTGCATATTCAGTATATTATGAATTAATGCATGAATTAAGTATAAATTCATCTGCTTGACTTTTTCTCTCTATTGAATTAAATTTGTGCCCGTTTTATCCTAAGCTCACAGAACATTCCAAGGAATTTCCTTTTTAGGAAAAATATGGGCTCCTAGCTGTCAAGCAGAGTTGGGATATGAAAATAAAATATTCTTAAAGTAGTACTAGTATTATTACATTTATAAAAAGCAAATATATATTAGCTGGTCTATATTTATAGAGTCTAAAATGTTTGAGGTAGGTAATAAAATGTGCCCTGTTTCTCCATTTAGAATCTGCTAGTAAAAAGCATTTAGTAAAATTATTCCAAGATTGTCAGTTTATGATGTCTGAGGAAAGAAGCTGCAGGTCAATCTTTTCCATCTTTCTTAACTTAACACCAAATATCGAGACTTTTTCCCCCAATACTATCTGATACATGGCTGTGCTCCCTGCTTTATGAAAACTGAGATCAAAAAATCTGTTTTGTCGAGGGAAAAGAAAAGCCATACTTGCTTTGAAAAAGAATTTAATTTAAATAGCAAGCTCCCTCTGAGTACTTAAAATATGATTCAATTTACCAAAACGTTACTGGTGCATAACAGAGAACATCCTGTTCGTCGACTGTTATTTAGGGCTCCTCAGCTCTGTACTTCGATAGAGCATGCCCATTGCAGAGTTATTGTCCTGGGATAAAAGGGACATAGTGCTATCTACATGCTTAGTGAGAAATGAGTGTGCCCACGTTCACTTAGTGGCTTAGCCAGACCTGGCTCTGGAGGCCGAGAGGTGCTGTCTGGGAAAGTTGTGCAGGTATCCTGAGAACACCCACCTGTCAGGGCTGGCTCCTGACTGTGCATGACAGGCTGCTGCCGCCATTGTTATTACGTTTCACTAAAGGACACATTCGTTTCCTAGGGCCGTTGTAACAAAACGCCGCAAACTGCATAGGTTAACACAACCAAAATCTATTATCTCACAGTTTTGAAGTCTAGAAGTCTGTGATCAGAGTGTCTGCAAAAGCATGCACTTTCTGAAGGCTTGGGGGAAGAATCTTCTCATGCCTTCTCTCAGCTTCTGGTGTTGCCCACAATCCTTAGCTTTCCTTGGCTTGCAGTGGCAGCACTATCGTTCATTCCTACATCATCACACAGCCTTTTGTCTGTCTGTCTGTCTGTCTCTCTCTCTCTTTCTCATACTGAGGGTTGAACCCAGGACCTCATGCATGCTAGGCAAGTGTTCTACTGCTGAGCTGTATCCCCAGCCCTCTTTGCTTATACAGACACCTATCAAACTGGATTAAGGGCCCACCCTCCCGCAGGATGATACCCCCCTGAACTAATTACAACTGCAAACACCTTACTTCCAGATAAGGCCACATGCTGAGATTCCAGGGGTAAGATTTCCAAAAATCTCTTTGAGGAACACAATTCCACCCCTAATTCTGCATTTATTCATGTGCAAACTATTAGGATGGGGGGCCTTATTAATCGAATCTCATTGAATGTCACACCATGTCACATTTTTCTGATAAAAACCAGCATCTGGCTTCGTGATGTCCCACTCCTGTGGATGGGTGCACTAGAACGGAAGTGAACATGTCAGCCATTGGTGCAAGAGGGGGCACAGGTGGAGAAGAGGTCTGCATTAGACACAGTAAGGGAGGGATGCGTAGATGACGGATAAAAACAAAAGGAAGAGATCTCATGAAAACGAACAGGAAAGGGGAACTGTCGCCTGCTCAACTGCAAACTCTGTCCTGTGATTCTAGCATCCTACCCTCCCGTCTAGTTCATTATTTCTCACATCACTGACAGAGGTGAACACGTAGACGCATAAGGAGTATAATTTTCCTTTTGAATACCTGGTTTGTTTACATTTCACTGTGTTCCCTGCAGATGAGCTCAAGGAACTGGGAGATGATATTATATTCGCACATTTCAGGGGCGCGATGAGAAGAAATCCCAAACCTTGCTCTCTGTGCTTTCCTGTGGATCACGGTCTCTTATTTCCTCCTCATACACAGAACGGCCTTCTAGTTCTGGTACCTTTAGTTGGGAATAAAATTAAGTGACAAAGACCAAGGCCTCTAAAACCTCATGTAGGAAAGATCAAAAAAGAGCAACTGTCCTGAAAGTTTCCCTAGTTTCCAAACATAATTTTCCAGTATTATATGTTTTGATGAACTATGACATTCTTGACAGACACGATTTTGGTCAGCATAATCTGCTTTCAGAAATTACCCTGCTAGACATCATGGCTAATAATTTCCTACTAAAATATGAAATTAAATTTTCCTTTGAGGTAACACCCAATCCACTAATATTTTTAAATCACCCATAGACACAAATTGAATTGACGTAATTTAATAAAAATTTAAAACTAATTCAGGAATATGAATGAGGCAACTGAATGGAAATATGGCTCCTGCATTGCCCTTTGGTTTCAGAAGTGATTGAAAATCACCTTGTTATCAAATTTGCAGGAAGATATTTGGATGGCAACTGCATATCTAATGAAATACATAAAGCTAAATAAAAAATCGCATTGGAACTACATATGCTAACACAGCATCTCTCTTGTTGCAAAGTTTGTTGTGAAGTTTGATCAAGTTACTTCCCTGCATAACAATCACAGTTGGGGTGGTTGGAGGAAAACCTAAGACACAGTAAATGGGTTCAGTTGTTCACCAAAAACGGAAGGCATCCACTTTATATTGGATAGACAGATGTTTTAATCTTCAGTACCTTTGAAATACGAGTTCTTTCCAACTTTGTACAACCCAATGGTTGAGTCTCGTGTGTAACTGTCAGTAGACATCTTCTCCCTCAGAGCCAGTCCCTGCCACAGGTGTTTCCATCCCGGCTGCATATCAGAATCAATCGCCTTGGGGGTTCTGAAAACTGCTAAGGCTCAGGCTGTGCTCCCGATGAACTAAGTTCATTGGAGGCTCTGGGGTCCAGGCCCAGGCATCAGTACTCTTAAAGCACCCGACATGATTCCAAGATGCGGCCAGCCAAGAACAAGAACCACTGCGCCAGGACATAGTGCCAGGCCCAGTCGTAGGGAGAGGCAAGACCGCAGCCACAGCACACAGGGCACTTTGAAGGGGATTCGTCTGACCCCAAATATCCACCTTGGTGGCCTGTCATGGTTCCCACTGTGAGGCAACAGTATTCTCCTTTGAATATTAGACATTGTGAAAATATGCATATATGAATATGTGATATATAAGATATGATATGTACACATGTATGAATATATAAATTCATATATGCCACCTGGAAGGAGTCCTTCATAAAATCCCTTTTTGTGGAAGATGAGGGCCTGCAGGGAAGATTCAGGGCACAGAGATGGCGTTGGGCATCAGCACAGGCAGCTCCGGGAAGTCAGAGGGCACAGTGGGGTAACTGGTGTCAGTGGAACATGGTGGGGGGGTGAGGAGGGAAGAGAGTTAGGGTTACAGAGAAGGAAGTTGGCAGCATGGGGAGGACCTCCACCAACAAACTCGGCTTCTCAGGTTGGCCAGGGCTGACCCTGTTCTGTCTCTGACATTGGTAGACTTTGATTTTTGGGGGGGATACTGGGGATTGAGCCCAAGGGCGCTCTACCTGTGAGCTACACCCCAGCCCTATTTTTCATTCTGTATTTTGAAACAGGGTCTCAATAAGTTGCGGAGAGCCTCACTACGTAGCTGAGGCTGGCCGCGAACCTGCGATCCTCCTGTCTCAGCCTCCCAAGTACTGGGATTACAAGCGTGTGCCACCACACCTGGCAGACTTTGATTAATTTTTAAATTCATTATGGAGTCGATGCAGTGGTGCGCGCCTGCAATCTCAGTACTTGGGAAGCTGAGACAGGAGGATTGCTGGTTTGAGGCCAACCTCAGCAACTTAGTGAGACCCTGTTTCAAAAAAAAGGGGGAGGGCTGGGGGTGTAGCTTAGAGATAGAATTCTCCTGGGTTCAATCCCCAGTACCAGAAAGAAAAAAAAAATAGTGGGTAGGGAAAGGGAAAATTTTTAAATAACTGGGTAAGCAAATGCCCAAGACACAAGAGAATTAAGTCTCAGCTACCCTATTCTTCCTGAGCCCTGAAAACAACACTGAAAAGATTTCTGGACAAACAGGTTAGCAGCATCCAGTCAAAGAAAAAAGAAATAAAAAAAAAGAGGGGAACTCAGCAAAAATAAAGTCATGCGAAGAAGTTTATAGAGATGGCAACTTTTCCCCAACCTACGCAAGTGCCACCTGGGAACAGGGAACCCTGGAGCTCCCTCTGCGCTCTCTCCTGCCTAATGAGAAGTTCTGAAAACAAAATATGCCTGGAGTGAGTCCCTGTGAGGTGGTGGTAATTTATAAGTCTGCCCCTGCACCATGCTGATTCTGAAATCGACTGGTGCACCAGCACTTTCCCTGGAAAAACAAAGCTGTGAGAGAGAACTTGAATGATGGAAGGCCCCAGAGAGATAAGATGGCACATCTGGGTCTCTGATCACACCTCAGACTCACTCAACCACGACCTGCCCCAGGAACCCACTTCCTCGTCCTCGTAAACCAGGAGGAATAGTAATCATCCTTTGCCTGGAGCGGGAATGTCTGCTCAGTTGCCAACAGCTCTGGAAGGTGCAAATCTGCAAATGTGTGGCTGGGTCCCGGGCCTGAGCTCCCTGCCATGACCTGAACCCCCATCCCGAACTCTCTCCCTCGGTCTTGGATTTAAGCAAAGATAACCAGACGCGAGACCCGAAAAGGGCGCTGGCTGAGGGAATGGGATCCTGGCAGCGCAGCCTCATGAATTTCCCTGATGGGTTTGAGTCAGCAGTGGATGTCTCCGAAACATTCCAGATGATTTCAGGGAGGCAAGGGCAGACTGGTAATTAAACCACATGAGTCAGGAAGGCTTAGAAATAGAGAACAAAGGGCAAAGAAAAGAGAGGGAAGGAGCCAAAGAAAGAAAACAAAGCCAAGAGGCAGGAAACCGGGGCTCTGCTCGGGGCTCCTGGAAGACCTTTTCGCATGTCTTTCCCACTCCTCTGTGCCCCTGAAAAGAAGGTACCTTTGCCTGGAGTGCCAAGCAGTGCAGTGTAGAGAAAGCCCAGGGGAGCCGAGGTCAGCCAGGTCTCAGGGCTGCTCAAGTCCTGAGGAGCTAGACTCAGACTGCAGAGATGGAAGGCTGGGTGGCCAAGAGCCAGCAGGAACGGGGGAGGCTCCCTGCAGACCCCTAGCTCACCCTCTTCCACCACAAACACTGCCACTGGGGTTGGGTGACTTCTCTGTGCCCCTGGAGAGCCACTCTCCTCCTGTCCAGCCTGCTGTGCCCTGAAAGGCTGATGACAGGGTCGGCATCTAAGGGCGCCTTTGTCTTGAGTTCCAGGTAGTCTTGGCCAATCAGAGGAGCTACAGGAGGAGAGCGAGGCCCCAGTACTCATTCCTGGTAGCTCCTCCCTGGGGCTCCTGCAGACTGGCTGAGCATCTCAATCAAAGGCCATGGGTCCCCTCTGCTGGCCAGATCAGCGCTCTGTCCCATCTCCTATACTTTGGTCCTGTGGGCCTGGGGCTGGCAACTTTGCCCCCAGGTAACTAACCTTGGGTTCTGCATTATTTTTTATGGTTTTCCACCACCTACTCTCACCTTTCTATCAAGTGCATTACTGTGCGATCCTCAAATAGGCCAAGTCAAGTTGCAAGGCCAGTCTCCTTCCAAGACCCCAGCTGACCTTGCCCTCAAGCCCAGGAGACACCAGTTCTGAGCTGCACCTTCACTACTCCATGGTGGCCGGGGAGGGGGATCGCCAGGGAGCTAAGCCACTGAGAAATGGAATTTAATGTTTCTGCATATCAAAGATGCCAGGAACCACTCACAGGGTCTCAGGGAACTGGAGGAACCTGCTCAGTACCTTCATGGCCCAAGGTGGAAGGGTGTGAATGTTCTTTTCTCTCGGTCTGAAGCCAGCGTACAGCTCATGAGGAGCATTAGTGGTCTCTGCTGCAAGCCAAGAGATCATCGACAGCAATATGTGGTCAAGGAGGGATTCACCGCCCTTCTCAGTGCCAAGGAAAGAAAAAGAGGTAGGTCCATGTCACCAGGAAAGGAAAGCAGGGAGACAGGGCTTTGCCTCCATGAATCCCCTTCTATTACATCTATGGGCCCTCTAGGGCTGAGCCACTCGCAGTGGGAATGCGCCATGCATGGTGTTGAAGCTCAGAAGCCAGCGATAAGCAGAAATCTGGGCAGCTTTGTATGCATTGCCTGGAAACCCTTTTCATCATCTAATCCAAAACCTACTTTTTTTTTGGAATTTAATGTTCAACAAATCATGAGTGTTTGATGTAACGTGAGATTGCTTTATCCTCCCTCATCCCCAGACCCTCGTGAAAATGAGATGCTTCTCCTCATTTGGGGATTTGGGAGAGAAAATAAAATAAAACAATCCAGATCTAGGTCAGCAGAAAGTCTGTTTGTTCCATGTAACTAGGCCTCTCCACTAATTAACACGTTCCTGTAAAAAAAAAAAAAAACAGAGCGAAAGGCAAGTGTGAGGCCCGTATATAGCCCTCTCTAAATGGCACCGTCGCGGATTCAGTGAAACAGCACTTACCCCTCCGATTGGAATAGTAATCACACACACTGAAAATTAAAATTCCAGAAAGCTTCAATGCTGAAAATTCAGCCAGTCACCTGACTGAGTTAATTAAATTAAATTTCTTGGGCTGTTAATTAGTTCAATCAGCACTCCGCATCTGCAGGTTCCACATCCACAGATTCAACCAACCGTGGATCAAAAAATATTAAAACATGTGCCTGTACTGAACATGTACAGACATTTTTTTCTTGTTATTATACCCTAAACAATGCAATATAACAACTATTTACATAACATTTACATTGGATTAGGCATTATAAGTAATCTAGAGATGATTTAAATGGGAGGATGTGTGTAGGTTACATGCAAACCCTATACCATTTTATATAAGGGACTTGGACATCAGTGGAGTTGGGTATTCGTGAAGGGTCCTGGAACCAATCCCCCTATCTGAGGGGTGGCTATTAAATTGTGGAACTAAAGATTTAGCTCTGCTGCCGGGCGTGGTGGCGCACGCTTGTAATCCCAGTACTTGGGAGGCTGAGACCTGAAGATCTGGGTTCACGACCAGCCTCAGCTACTTAGTGAGGCCCTCCGCAACTTCATGAGACCTGGTTTTAAAATAAAGTATAAAAAATAGGGCCGGGGGTGTAGCTCAGAGGTAGAACGCCCCTGGATTCAATCCCCAGTACCGCAAAAAAAAAAAAATTACAAAAAAAAAAGATTTAGCTCTGCCATTCTTGTTTTAAGAATTAAAATATTAAAATATATGGGTTGTGCTCCAAGGGAGGGATGAGGGAGCAGGGGGAATGGGGTGGGATGTGGAGGGAAGTATGCAAAGAGCTATGTGCATGAATGTTTGGGGCACAATGAACCTCGCTATCCTGTATAATTGCAATGCACCAATAAAATGAAATAAAATAAATTAAAATACGTGATCACTGGGTGAATATAGATATGAAGAGGTAGCACAGGAAATCTTTGTAGTGATGTGATAGCTCCTTATCGTGACTGTGGTAGCAGTTACAACAAGCTGCAGATGTGATAAAATTGCACAAAACTACACACACACACACTCGTACACACACACAGTTACATACGCACGCGAGTGCATGGAAAGTTGGTAAAATCTGAATAACCTCTGTACTATTTTTCCCAACTCTCTGCAAATATATTACTATTTTGTAATAGAAAGTAAAAAATAAGACTAAATACTGTGGACAGGGTAAGGTGCTGAAGGCGTCAGCTTGCTGAGTGGCGCCTGGCTAAGTGGTCATAGGACCTTCATCCACCTCACACCATTGAGCCAGTGATGCTAACGCGAGAATGCGACATCTAAGAGCAGATCCAGAAAAGCATAAATTATGCATTCTTTTGTAACTGCCCAAATATTTGTGTTCATAGGATAAGATTCACGAACAGCAACAGAATCCGCGCCCATGGCCACATGTGCTTAGTAAAGGTAATATAGTGGTTTTCTGCAACATCACAACAGTGAACATTTTCTCTGCTTGGCTTCTGAGACATCTTGTACAGAATAGCATGTTCAAAACCCTGCTCCTTCCTCCCGTGCTCATCTATTCAAACTTTTGCCCTCCCAAGAATGAACAAGTTTTGATGCACTCCGCCTCAGTGTTTATGTAAGATCCTTTTTAAAAATTATGAGGCTCTCTCCATAATCCAGCCATCAACTGAAATAAATATTTATTGAGCATCTACCATGTGTTCCACACTCAGCTAACTGCCCAAAAGGTACAAAAGTGTACACAACTCTGTTCTTTACCAGGGGCATAAAGATGTTTTATAGAGATAATACATATCCAAATGAAACCATAAACAAACTAAATGTGTGAGATACTGATAAAATAAAGTGCTCATTTGTGCGATAGGACGATCAAAATAAATTTCACTCTCAAGGGTGCCTTCCAGCTCCCAGACTCTGCAATTCTGTGTGCAGTGCATATGCTAGCAAAAGAATTGCAGTAAAGGTCTCTGGTTCTGGAAGGTGCGTTGTAACTATCAGCGTGTGTCTAGCACGGTGCCTGGTACCCAGCAAGCTCTGGGCAGATGCTGAATGAGGAAATCAATGAGTTCTAAGTGCAAAGAAAGCAGAAAGCAGAAGGAACTGGCATTGTCTGTGACTGCTCTTGAACAAAGCCACCAGCAGAGGCCCCAAAGGGCCAGCCCGCAAGGTCAACCCAGCAACACAGATGCGTTTTTGTTTTTGTTTTTTATGTGATTTTATTGGTACATTATAGTTAGTCTCACATCATAATGTAAATCATGTTGACAGTGGCACTCAGCATTTGGTGCCATCTCCCCCCTCGCAATACAGAGTACTGAGGTTGACATTGGTATATTCACATATGTACACATGGTCGATGGTAGAATTTCCATTGATGAACCTCAGTCTTTCCCCTCCCCTTTCCTTAGTCCACCTCCCTGGCTCCACCGAGGTTTCTCCTCCATTATCTGGAGTCCCTCTGGTATCCCAATTACTCCCTTGCTTGCACATATTAGCAAAAACATATGAACTACAATAATATATGCATACCCATGTTCATAGCAGCACAATTCACAATAGCCAAATTATGGAACCAACCTAGGTGTCTATAAACAGATGAATGGATTACAAAATTATGGGAAATATACACAAGGGAATTCTACTCAGCAATAAAGAAGAACAAAATTATGTTATTTGCAAGAAAATGGAAGAACCTGGAGAACATTATGTTAAGTGAGATTAGCCAATCAGAGAAAGTGAAGGGTCATATGCTTTCTCAGATGTGTTTGTTTCAAACACCATGTTCATATATTACCGTAAGGGAGCATCTCCCACCCTGTGGAGATGATGGTGGTAGGGATGAGGTTCATGATCATGGTCACTATCATCATGAAGACAAGGGTGGAGGTGGAGAAAGAATTTAACGATCAGGAGACTCCATGCTGCAATCCATGTATTTCTGTTGTAAAATGCGATCTACTCCCCTAGCCCCATTTCCATGTGGCATGATGCTTAGGGCTGAGCAGTGCTTCCCCTCTTCTTTGCGGGGTGTTTTCTCCCCAGTCTGCACCATGTTCCATCCTCTCAGTTCTCTCTCCACCCAAGGCCAAGCAAGTATCAGTTACCTTTTATTTCCACGCATATGTCGCTGCCTTCTTATGGAAGAGAAATTATTCCCGTACACAAACCAGTAAACGTGAAAAAGCAAAAGGTGGTTCAAGAGAGATGTACATTTCAAGGGAAGTCGGAGGGGATGTCTCTTGTGAAAATGATGGAAAAAATTATACAATGAAATTTCCAGGTCATTACTATCAATCTAAATGTGTCCATTAAAAAAAAACAGAAATAACCTCCTTACTTTATCACCTTCTCAGTGAGGCCTTTCATGAGCCTCCTTTCTAAATGACAAACCATCTCCTCACCCACCTCCACACCTACTTCCAACCCCCTTCCCCATTTTATTTTTTTACTATAAACTGATATTTAATATGCTTTTTTGGTGCATTGTAAGCATACATCTTATTGAGGTGTAGTGTGATAGAAACATACACACAGCACCGGGTGTGTTTCCCGTCGGATCCCACCCCACACTCTCCCCTCTCTATTCATAATATTGAAATTGGTATTGATAGCTTCACAAATGCGCATATGATTTGTTTGGACTATTTCCTTCATCAAGTCTCCCCCTTCCCCTCCCTACGACCCTTTCCTAATTCCCTCTCACTATTCTACTCTCCTCATTTATCTGAAGTCCTTTTTGTTTCCCAATTTCTCTCTAGCTTCCACACAGGAGAGAAAACATAAGACCCTTCACTTTCAGAGACTGGCTAATCTCACTTAGCATAATATTCTCTAATTCCATCCATTTTTCTGCAAATGACGGAAATTTGTTCTTCTAAATGGCTGAGTAAAATTTTATTGTGTGTATATATCACAGTTTTGTGATCCATTCATCTGTTGATGGACACCTAGGCTGGTTCCACAGTTTGGCTATTGTGAATTGTGCTGCTATGAACATGGATATGCATGTATCACTATAATATTCTGACTTCAGTTCCTTTGGAAAGATACCGAGGAGTGGTACAGCAGGGCCACATGGAGGTTCCCTACCCAGTCTTCCAAGGAACCGCCACACCGATCTCCATAGTGGCTGTACTAATTTGCAATCCCACCAGCAGTGTATAAGTATAGCCAGCATTTATTATTGTTTGTATTCTTGATGATTGCCATTCTAACTGGAGTTTAGTGCTTACCTCTGTCTAGCATTATATGTATTGCTGGTATGTCTTGTATTGTTGGAATCTTCTAGTGAAAAGGGAAGCTGTATGAGCGAGGGGATTCTTGGCTTTGCTCATCCCTTCTAATTCATCCCTTCTACCTAGGCGAATACCTGGAACATAGTAGATACCTGATAAGTGAATGAGTGAACAAACTCAGCCCACTGCTCTAATTCCCTTTATCTACATGATTTCTGCTGGAAGGAAGAAGAGGCTGTGGATAGGCAGAGAGGGAAGATACCACTCCCGGTGGAGGAAATTACTTCTTGGAAGTACCGTGGTTGAAGGTTTGGTCAGGCAGGGAGTTCATGGAGAGGGAAGCGGGGCTCTATCAGGAGTACAGTCTGACTGGAGTGGGAAGTGTGTAATAAAGTTGCCAGTTAAGAGGCTGTGGCAGGTGGGCCAGGTCTTACACATCTGCCCTTGTCATCAATACCACTGCCCACTCCGTCTGGCTTTCCCAGCACCAGATCTCTGTATCCTTCTAGTCCCCACCTGGGCGAAACTGCTCACTGAGGTATAACACCTTGTGGGGTCTGCTGGTGTCTGCCCTCTTCTCCGGCCCCATCTCCTGCCTCTCCAACATATGCGCTTCCCTTTCCATCACACCACACAAGGCTTTGAACCTGGAGGTGTTCTGTCTGATTAGGCGCCTACCCCATTCTCCCAGCACACACCAGCTCATTCTTCAAGATCCAACTGAAGTAGGCCCCTATAAGACTCTTGCTCTAGGCCCGAGTAGTCCTGGCAGACCCAGGGCCCCTTCTCTGTAGCTCTCGGTCATTTGGTACTTCTCTGCTGAAGCTCCCCCATCCACAGCTGCTTGTATCCCCTTCGAGATGCTGTATGAACACACACGTGAATAATCCTGGAATTAAAGGTGCCTGCAGAACTATCAGCCAACTGAATGTGCCTAGACCTTGACAATGCCACCGTCACTCTTAAACCCTCCCTGGTGATTGGTTTTCTGGTTAAGGGGCTGCGGCCCGTGAGTGACACCATATGCTCCTATCGATGGTCCTGATTTGGCCCCCTCAGCCCTCCCTCTTTACTGTGTTTGAATTCCCTTCCCTTTTTCCATTTGCTCTCACTTTAATCAACTTTGAGCAAAAATCCCTGGCTTCTGCTCTTGTAAAAACCCATCACCACCTTCTCTACATTCAACATGTATCCCTTACCACCCCCCAATTCTTGCCAATAGTGACATCCTATTGTATCTCTGATGTTTTGATGTCTGTTCCTCCCCAGAGGAGAAAGCTCCTTGAAGGTAGGGACGATGTCCTTTTCATCTTTATGGCCCCAGTGCCTAATGGAGTGTCTCACACAGAGAAGGTCTTTAATAGATATTTGTTGACTGAATGCATGATTGCAGGCAGCCATGTAGCTATTTCCTCTGCTCTTAAAGAGGAAAGACCATGCATTAAACTATGGTAGTAGTAGTATGTACCAAAAAATTAAGTAAAGAAATAAGGAATTTTTAAAATTATTGCATTATGAGTCATTGGTCATGAAAACCTGACTTATAGTCTGAGAAGTGAACAGAGGGTATAAAAAGCTAGATTAAATCTGAAAATCAGGGCTGGATGGTAGAGCACTTACTAGCCATGTGTGAGATCCTGGGTTCAAATCTCTAGTACTTCGAAAAATAAATAAATAGATAAATCTGAAAATTAAAAGAACTTTCAGGGAAAGAAAATAAAGTTGAGAGTTAAACGTGCCCTGGGAAAATCACTTATTCTATTGCTTAACCTGTGGGACTCAGCTCCAGGTTTCCTGTGTATCAGAATTAGTGAGTGTGTGTGGGGGGGTACTCATTGGAAATGCCGATTCCCAGACTCTAGTGGCTGAGCCTATGGGTAGCACTTTAAGCAAGCCCCTCAATATGAGTGACCCAAGACCACTATGGAGTTTCCATCACTTCCCAAAGTGCTCCTCATATTTTCCACAAATCTTCTTTTTAATCGAATTTTAGATAAGCTTGTTCTGTTTTCAAGAAAGACTGTTTAAAAAAAAAACTGTCAAGCCTGGCATGGTAGCACACGCTTATAATCCCAGTACTTGGAAGGCTGAGACAGGAGGATCGTAGGTTCATGGCCAGCCTCAGCTACTTAGTGAGGCCCTCCACAACTTAGTGAGAACCTGTCTCAAAATAAAGAATAAGAAAAATAGGGTTGGGGGTGTAGTCGAAGGTAGAATGCCCCTGGGTTCAATCCCCAGTACCATAAAAAAAAACTGTCAGCTGGACACACACACACACACACACACACACACACACACACACGTGCGCGCGCGCACACACCTGTAATCCCAGTACTTAGGAGGCTGAGACAGGAGGATCTCAGGTTCAAGGCCAGCCTCAGCAACTTAGCAAGAACCTGTTTCAAAATAAAAAATAGGGCTGAGGGTGTTGCTCAGAAGTAGAAAGCCCCTGGGTTCAACCCCCAATACCATTAAAAAAAAAGTCAAAAGCCAAAGAAAGGAGATTGCCAAGCTTCTCTCCTTGTGCTGGGGCCACCTCCTAGGGTCACCTCTTCAGACCAAGAAAAGCAAAGTCATGTTCTAGACATGCGTTCTGGTGCTTCTCCAGTCTGAACCTCCTCTCAACCACATATGTAATGGAGAGGAAGAATCCAGGGACACTCTCACTGAAGCACTTGCACGAGAAACACCTACTTCCATTTATCTCTAGATAATCCATGAGAACCCTACCACCTTTTACTGTTGATCTTGGACTGAGGTGTGTGTGTGTGTATGTGTGTGTGTGTGTGTGTGTGTGTGTGTGTGTGTGTAAGAGAGAGAGAGAGACAGAGAGACAGAGACAGAGAGACAGAGACAGGGAGACAGGGGATTGAACCCAGGGGCATACTACCTCTGAGCTATATGCCCAGCCCTATTTTATTTTTTATTTTGAAACAGGATCTCACTAAGTTGTGGAAGGCCTCAAGAGGTTGCTGAGGCTGGCCGTGAACCAGTGATCCTCCTGTCTCAGCCTCCCAAGTACTGGGTTGGCAGGACTGCACCATTGCACCCGGTGCACTGAACCTTTTCTAATGCATCTGGATTGATTTGAAAGAGAGGGTTGACTTTCCACATAAAAAATAATTTGGAGAAATAAGGAAGTGAAAACTATTTTCGGAAGGCCATTCTCCTGTCCCTTTATTATACTAAAAAGAAGGAAGAGAAGGAAGCATGTCAGAATTTGTGATTTATGGGCCACTGTGGAATATTATAAAAATTCAGAAATAGCTCCTAATCAGAAAACACAAAAACCAAATGAGCAAATCTGGCAGATTCAGGGGGAAAAGAATTGAGAGGTTAGGGCTCTGTTCCTATTAGCAATGACTCATGCTCCGTTCTCTGGAGCACAAATCATCTTCACGCTGTGATCCCCCGTGCATCAGGAATAAGACAGAACTCTTCAAAAAGGACCAGAAAAACAACCGAAGACCGCGGCCAGCCCGGCACTATCATGGTTCTGATTATTGACATTCAGGGCTCCTTCTGCTGAGATCTTGTTTGAAGTGATGAAGGTTATTCTGTAAGTGCTGCTGTTTATAGCTACCACGTCTATTAACAGAAAGCCCCCAGCACTTTATCTTTAAGATTTCAATGTGCTTCCAGGGCTGTTTTTACAGTTATCAGCAATGAAAAGGTGATTCCTCCAAGTGCTTTGGACTTGGTTGAATCAGATTTACCGTCTGGCTTCTCAACCTTATTCCCAAGTAGAGTGTAATAGGAAAAGGCAAAGCTCTTTCAAGTCCCCGTGGATTCCTGTGGCAAGGTGGTGAAAATTTTGTTTTCTTTACTACTTTCCATTTCATAAGAGAAATAGTCTCAAGGAGAGGATTTCTAATGCAATTTTGTTAGATACAGTCCATTAAATATGTAGGGCTGGATTTCCAGCCTCTCTCTGTAGCCCTGGGGGACAACTCCCTTTGTCATGGAAACCCAGGGGGAACAGTCGGTCTGTGCTGTTTTATGAATTAAAAATCCAGAAGAACACTCTTTCCATTTTAAAGCCAGGAGAAGTCTTGAGGACTTTCACACTTACGCACTATAGAAATGGCCTACATTTTACTACATTGCGCATCTAGGAGATTCTTAGCGCAGCCTGAAAATTATTATTTCTGCTGATAATTAAAATACGTAACAGATAGATACAGAGATGGATGAGTGGATGGACAGGTGGGTGGATGCATTCAGAACAATATAACCCACTACTGTGCACAACCAGAGAGTCCTGTATAGGGAAGTGGGGAGCGGGGAGGGAGCCGGGGGAAAGCCCACCAAGCACTGTGTGCATGGATGTCACTATCACTATGAACTACATTACGATGCGAGATTATACTACACCAATAAAAGTATTTTTAAAAATAACCAGAAGAGTAACTGGGCAAACAGCATTTGGTTCTTCTGCTGTCTTTGGACCTCCTAGGGGAGAAGGGGTTGGTTTAAAATGCCAGCCTCAGGCTGGGGGTATGGCTCTATGTACTTGCCTAACATGCACAAGGCCCTGGGTTCAATCTCCAATACCACACACACACACACAAACACAAACACACATGTACACACACACACACACACACACACACACGTTAAATTAAAGTTAGCCTTGAAAATATAGTCTTGTATTTGTTTGGAGGGCTCTAATCATTGCTAAAAAAAAAAGGCCTAGAAAAAAGAGTTCAGGCTCTAACCATGGTGGTGTTAGAAAAAGTACAAAAATTAGGAGACTGGAGGGTTGCTAGAATCACAAGGTGTTGGGGAAGGTCTAGACATTTTGCGTAGACGAATAACTTGGGTAGCGTACAAAGATTTGCAGAGCACTAGGCCTTCCCCGCTCTCCCACCCCCAGTATATTTCCGACCCTTTTGGAAATGAGCGAGTCCTGCCAACAGGCCACAGGGCTTCAGAGTCAGTCTGCTGGAATGGTGCGTGTGGACTGCAGGCTCCGGTCCTCGCCCCGCTCTTGCACCGTGTGACTGAGGCCCGGCCAGGCCGCTCCTCGCTGTGTCCCTGTCCTCATTGTTCATGCGCAGTTGTCACGATTACACAATGAGATATGAGGGATGGATTTGACATGAGGCCCTGCCACGTGGCAAGTACTTGATGACATCCCACTCCACAAACGTGTCGCCACAGAGCCGCGGCTCTCAGTCGCTTCATCTGTGAAGTGGAAACGCCAATAACAACGTTGCAACATTTCTGTGCAAATTGGAGGTGATTATGGATGGTCCTGCCGGGGGTCACTGCTGTTACCATGCTCGCCCCAGCATCTGTGTCTGATCCTGATTATCCATCTCGGTAAGACCCTGAGATTGTAGCTTCTGGAAAACAAGCGAGCTGCCTCATGGGCACCCAGCCAGCGCGGTTACATGAGGTTCACGCGTTTAAAGCATTCATGTTGACTTAATGCACCCCTGTTGCCCTGTTGAAATTCTTAATGATTGGCCACGCATGGTGGCGCACGCTTGTAATCCCAGTACTTGGGAGGCTGAGACAGGAGGATCTGGGTTCGCAGCCAGCCTTAGCTACTTAGTGAGGCCCTCCACAACTTAGTGAGACCCTGTTTCAAAATAAAGAATAAAAAATAGGGCTAGGGGTGTAGCCTGGAGGTAGAATGCCCCTGGGTTCAATCCCTGGTACCGCCAAAAAAAAAAAAGAAATTCTTAATGATACTGAACAAGGATCCCCAACTTTTACTTTTGCATTGGGGTCTACAGGTTACATAGCTGCTCCTGAAAGACAAGGACTGTTTTTAACTGGGTGTTTTTTTTTTTAAACTAGCCTTGTCCACTAGACACAGTGTCTTCTACATGATAGGTTTGCATTAAATGCCTGTTAAATTGAGTTCGCATCGCCACCAAGGAATACTAACATAAAATTCGTTTATATGAGGCCCACTCTTGGAAATTAAACCTCTGCCTGAGCTCAGAAAGTTATTTTGTGGGCAGACCTTTGGCCAGTGACAAGGGTCAGGGATGACAGTATTCCTTCTGAATAAATTCTATAAATGGAGAAATGGATGGAGTATTTGTGGGATCTATATTCATAAATCCAGACAGGAAGACTGGTTAAATGTTAAAAAATATTTTTTGGAGCAAGTAAAAAAGGTGCAAAAAATTTTAGCAAAATCGTTTGAGGAAAGGTGGTTTCTAATGTTTTTAATATCAGCACAGTTAGCAACTGACTTTAAATACTTTCTTGAAGAACATAAAAAACCATTTTGAGGGAAAGGAAGTAGATTATAATGCTGTTAACCATCACGCATTGTAGAAGTACCTATTATAAAAGAAAATCCTTTCTAAGTTTTGCCGTTCTGGGTCTAAGCTTCTTTCACAGAAATAATCAAATACTACACTTGATTTCATTTTGGAATATTAATGGGATTGAAATAAGCTTTAAATTTTCCTTTGACTCATTAAGTTAGAAAGTCAAAGTGCTAAAAATATATACTTGTGCTTCAAAATAGACTGAAATGGATAACTGTAGAAAGGACTTTTTTTTGGTTTTTTGTAGGAATGTAACTTAAAGTAAAAGGATCTATTGGGAGAAATTTGAGCCAATTGTAATGTGGAATTTGGCTATATATATAAACATGTGTCTATATTCATCATGTAGCTTTACTTGTCAAAAATATCTTAAAACTTGTACAGTCAGAGAAAGTATCAATAACATAAAATTTCACAGCCCCCTTTTGGAACTGTGGCCTTAACATTTTGTAGGGAAATAAAGCTTTGGTTAACCTCGGCTCTGGCAGACCTCATTAAAATAACAGCCTGTCAGTTTCAAGTTTAAAATAACAGGGTTGTCAGTTTTATACGCAGTGGAACAATCTACAATTTTATTCTCTGGGACAAGACTGTGGGAAGGGGGCGGAAGGTGAGCAAAGATTGGACAACACTGCCACCTGGTGGCCATAGTAAAAGTGGCGTCTAAATACCTACAGGTGAGATGGGGATCTCCTTTAAGAATATCTGAAGTCAAGCTGCTTTGAGCAACCTTTCCTTTCCGCTTTTGGGTAGCCTTTTGTCTTTAAAATGTATGCACACACTCAGAGACAATGTGCAATTTGTAATCTCAAAACTACAGTAAATCAAGAAGAAATGGCTCTTCAGTAACCTGAATATCAAGGACTTGATACAATTAATTTTTAAGAGAGTGGAATCTTATGAAACAAATGAGATTCAACAAAAATGTTTCAGATATTTTTCTACATAAAAATTGCCACCAACTGGGTGCCATGGTGCAAGCCTGTAATCCCAGTATTTGGGATGCTGAGATGGGAGGATTGCAGGCTCAAGGCCAGCCTCAGAAACTTAGGAGACCCTCAGGAACTTAGCAAAACCCTGTTTCAAAATAAAAAATAATAAAAAGTGTTGGGAATATAGCTTAAAGGTAGAATGTCCCTGGGTTTAATCCCCAGTACCCCCCTCAAAAAAATTTGTCACATAACTGATGGATTGTTACATGAGTATCTTGGTGGAAATTCATCAAACTATTTATAGATGATTTGTGTACTTCTCTGGATGGATGATTGTTATACTTAGTAAAAATAAATAAATGTAAGCCAAAAATCTCTGTCTGTAGGCAAAATATCGACAGATGTCACAAAGCTGAATGCAATGTGTTCCCATTTACATAAAGAGAAGCAAGTCTAGAGATTGGCTGGATGCCAAACAGGCTTCTAATGTAACCGAACTTCCACTTAGTTCTTTCTTCATGCACTTCCGGCAGGTGATTGGGGTTGCAGTGGGGGACAGGAAGTGGCATCAGAGAAAAGAGATCCACATGAGTCCTGTTGACTTGAAGCACAACCTACCCAAAACATCCACATGAGATGCTGAACCTGCTGATGTTAAGCCAAAACCCTGCCTTTGGTCCATTCAAACTACAACCCTTAGCTTAGGCGCTACGCTCAACTCCACTCAGTAGCAGCCGGCCCCCTCTCCTGACCGGCTCAGGGAGGATCTTGAGATGGTCACCAGCCACGTATGGCTATGGAGCACTGGGAAATCATTGTAAATGAAAAGTCCACACCAGATCCAACACGGCAACCGCTAGCCTCTTGTAGCTATTTTTTTGTGTGTGTGTGGTACCGGGGATTGAACCCAGGGGCGTTCTACCTCCGCGCTACACCCCCAGCCCTATTTTTTATACTTTATTTTGAAACCGGGTCTCACGAAGTTGCAGAGGGCCTCACTAAGTAGAGAGAGGGAGAGAGAAAGACAGAGACAGAGACAGAGAGAGAGCTGAGGCTGACCGCGAACCTGGATCCTCCGTTCTCCACCTCCCAAAGTACTGGGATTACAAGTGTGCGCCACCACGCCCGGCCCCTCTTGTAGCTATTGAGCACTGGGGATGTCCTTAGACTCTCCAGATGGGCTATAAGAAAGCAACATAAACCAGATTTTGAAAAGTTAGTTCAAGAAAGAATATAAAATATGTCATTAAAGATCTTTCATATTCATTGTATGATGAAGCCATAATGTTTGGGATATGTTGGGCTAGATAAAATATATTATCAAAATTAGCTTTGGTTTACTTTTTTAATGTGGCTACTAGGAAATTTTAAATGGTATATGTAGCTCACATGTGGGGCTCATGTTGTATTTCTAGTAGATACCACAGCTGTAGAACCTCATCACTTCCTTGCCCAGCATGGCCATTCTGCCATCTTCCAAAGTGGTTCTTCTCCCATGGGGGCTAAAAAAGGGAGCTATCTGACATTTCTGCCATTCACAGGAGACCGAAAGGACCCATGCAGGTTATCAGATGCTTAAGATGTAAAGGTGAAAGTCAAGTACTATTATGTCACTTGGGTCTAATCATAAGAGGAGTAGATGGCACTCCCTGGTTGGTGCCCCATGGGGTAAATTGGATCTTTAAGGTAACCAGATGGCTCCCGGGAACAGGTAATTTACCTCACGGGGGCAAGAGCTTGATTTCCAAAAGAGAGTGCAATTTAGTCACCCTATGCCATCTGTCCCCATGGTGATGTTTCTACTCATTAAGAACTTCCAGTTCCAAGTACCCTAGCAATATATTAACTTACTAAGCGTTATTAAATACTGAAGAAGATAGTGTTTAAGGTATTTTCCTCCATTTTGAAAGACGATTTGTAGGGAGACTCTACAACTTTGCCAAAGTTGCATTTGAAGTTGAAGCATCGACACACACCTCCATGTTTCTATCCCCTATTAAAGAGGCTTCATGTCTATAAGCTTTTGCCACTCAGAGTTCTTCTGCCAAGAAAAGCTCTTCCTGCCTCTTCTGCCTGCAGGTTGTTGCTCGTCCTTCAAGGTCCAGTTCAACCGCCACTTATTCATTAAAGCCTCCCTCCCCCCCACTTCCTTCTTTATAATAAAACAACGAGCATACTTCTCACCTGCACCCTATACCCTTCAAACACAGGAGCCGTTTATTATGCTCACTTATATGTATGTGTCTTTGCCATTGAGTTGTAGGTTCACTGAAGGCAGGAACATGTCTTATATATACCCCAGACCTTCAAAGTGCCCAATGCATTGTAGATGCTAAATGTGTGTGTGTGTGTGTGTGTGTGTGTGTGTGTGTGTGTGTGTGTTTTCAAGCATGTGGACTTGTGCACACATGTGTTTATTTAGTTGAATTGACTACCCAACAATAGGCCCCAAGCGACCATTTCACCATAAAATATAGTGGTTTACAAGGAAGATGCGCTTTCCAATGACATCTAGAATTTACATTTTATTTGCAAGGTAATTTGAAGATCCAGAAATTAAGTTCTGTCTATTCTGTTTCGTTCATTCACTCATTCATTCATTGGCTATCTACTGAGTACTACTATAAGCCAGGCATAGGTTCCCAACATGGATGATACCACCCCAGAGGGGCGCTAAAATGAAATATAGATGCATAAAAGAATGCAAATTTGTCACTGCATCCTTCTATTTATTCATTTAAAGAAGGTAGATTTCTAGGGGGCACTGAGTGATTTTTTTTTCCAAAATGGGGGCAGTCAGCCAAATAAGTTTGGGAACCTCTGTATGGGACGCACATGGGCTGGGATGTAGTGAGCACAAAGGACAGAGGCTGTGTCCATATGTCCCCTGTAGGCTAGGAGGGAAGACCCACAAGCACACTGAATGGGGAAATCGTTGTGGCCAGAAAGACCAAAAGGATCTCTGTGAACACATCCTCTGGGGGGAGGGCCTAAGTGGGTCTGGGAGGAGCCCGGGAAGAAAGATGGTCAAGTTGAGACCCACAGGAAGAGTTATCCACTAAATCATACTCTCCCCACCGCCACTGTATAGTCTCCATGTTTGAGTTAGCGTTCATGGGCATTCTTGTGTCCTAAAATTAACACTCGTGGGTGTATTTCTTAGTATCTCATTCGATTCTTCCCAGAACTCCCTTAAGCCAAAATCACTGGCGACTAAACTCAAGCCAATTCCCAGTTCAACCCGTGAAGGAAAAAGCAGAACATTGTCTTATATCACAAATAGAAAACAGTTGATGCAAAAGTAGCATTGATTATGCGCCACCTGGTACATGCCTACATAGTTAAGTAAAATCAAATCACAGATGCCCCCAAAAAAGATTTACCTGCTTTTTATTGCCTATTCCAGAAAAGATTTAGGGCAGCCCATCTCTACCCTAATTGGCTTTAGAATTTAGATAAATCTGATTTCCACCTATGGTTTGCTGAGCATTTTTCTTTTCTTTTTTTTTTTTTTTTTG
>PVJS01018322.1:0-35024 GCA_004027185.1 Glis glis | reverse complement strand
GCCGGGCGTGGTGGCGCACGCTTGTAATCCCAGTACTTTGGGAGGCGGAGACCGGAGGATCCGGGTTCGCGGCCAGCCTCAGCTCGCGCATGCGTGCGCGCTCTCTCTGTCTCTCTCTCCTTGTCTCTCTCTCTCTCTTTACTTAGTGAGGCCCTCCGCAACTTCGTGAGACCCGGTTTCAAAATAAAGTATAAAAAAAATAGGGCCGGGGGCGTAGCGCGGAGGTAGAACGTCTCTGCGTTCAATCCCCGGTACCGCAAAAAAAAAAAATAAATAAAAAATAAAATAAAATAAAATCGGGCAGGGGGTGTAGCTTGGAGGTAGAATGTCTCTGGGTTCAATCCCAGTACCAAAAAAAAAAAAAAAGAGAGAAAGAAACAGGGTCTCACTAAGTTGCTAAGGCTGGCTGCGAATCTGTGTGTGTGCCACCATGCCCAGCTATGAATGTACTTAATGCCATTGAATTGTTCACTTAAAAATGGTTAGATGCAGCCAGGCGTGGTGGCACATGCGCTTGTAATCCCAGTACTTGGGAGGCTGAGAACGGAGGATCCAGGTTCATGTCCAGCCTCAGCTACTTAGTGAGGCCCTCCGCAACTTAGTGAGACCCTGTTTCAAAATAAAGAATAAAAAATAGGGCTGGGGGGTAGCTTGGAGGTAGAATGCCCCTAGGTTCAATCCCCAGTACTGTTAAAAAAAAAAAAAAAAGGTTAGATGCAGCTGGGCATGGTGGAGCATGCCTGTAATCCCAGTACTTGGGAGGCTGGGGCAGGAAGATCCTGTGTTCGAGGACAGCCTCAGCAAGTAGTGAGACTCTCATCAACCTAGGGAGACTCTGTTTCAAAATAAAAATAAAATAAGGCTGGGGGTGTAGCTTGGAGGTAGACTGCCCCTGGGTTTAATGCCCAGTACAGAATGAATGAATAGACCCTGTTTCAAAATAAAAGAATAAAAAAATAGGACTGGGGGAGTAGCTCAGAGGTAGGATGCCCCTGGGTTCAATCCCCAGTGCCGCAAAAAAATAAAAAATAAAAATAAAAATAAAAATAAAAATAAAAATAGACAGGGGTGGTGGTGCAAGCTTGTAATCCCAGTACTTGGGAGGCTGAGACAAGAGGATCGCAGGTTCCCCGCCAGCCTCAGCTACTTAGTGAGGCCCTCTGCAACTTAATGAGACTCTGTTTCAAAAAAAAAAAAAGAATAAAAAAACAGGGCTGGGGGTGTAGCTCAGAAGTAGAATGCTTCTGGGTTCAATTCCCAGTACCACAAAAAATAAAATAAAAAGTAAAATAAATACAAATAAAATAGGGCTGGGGGTGTAGCTTGGAGGTAGAATGCCCTGGGGCTCAATCCCCAGTACCACAAAAACAAAACAAAATAAAAAATTGGGCTGGAACCGGGCGTGGTGGCGCATGCTTGTAATCCCAGTACTTGGGAGGCTGAGACCAGAGGATCTGGGTTCACAGCTAGCTAGTGAGGCCCTCCACAACTTAGTGAGACCCTGTTTCAAAATAAAGAACAAAAAATAGGGCTGGGAGTGTAACTCGGAGGTAGAATGCCCCTGGATTCAATCTCCAGTACCGCAAAACAAACAAACAAAAAAATAGGGCTGGGAGAGCTGGGCATGGTGGCGCATAACTGTAATCCCAGTACTTGGGAGGCTGAGACAGGAGGATCCCAGGTTGGAGGCCATCCTCAGCAATTTAGTGAGGTCCCTCAGAAACTTAGTGAGACCCTGTTTTAAAAATAAAATATGGCTGCGGGTATAGCTCAGAGGTAGAATGCCTCTGGGTTCAACGCCCTGTACAGAGGTAGAATGCCCCAAGCTCAATCCCCCTTACCATAAAAATATAAAATTCCAGCCAGGCATGGTAGCGCACCCTTGTAATACCAGTACTTGGGAGACTGAGACAGGAGGAATCACAGGTTCGCAGCCAGCCTCAGCTACTTAGGGAGGCCCTCCACAACTTAGGCCCTGTTTCGAAATAATAAAATGGGACTGGGCGCAGTTCAGAGGTAGAATGCTCCTGGGTTCCATTCCCAGTGCCACAAAAATAAATAAAAAAATAAAATTCCAACTGTGCCACGTGCCAGTTTAAAACCATTGACTGGCTTCCCTTTGTCATTCATTGCTAAAGCCCCACATTGCTAAGATGGCTTCCCTACCTCAGCCCTGCTGTGTGACCTTAAGCAAGAAAATCTTTGCGTCCAACCTTCCTCATCTATGAAATGCAGGTAAAGACAGTGATGCTGGGAGATGGAAGTGTGGGCTCACACACCAGCGCATGATGCACTACACGCAGCAGGGTTTGCGCTATAGTTAGTGTCCACCCGACAGCCCTCCAAGCTGGCCCTGCCTGCTTGACCCATCTGCCAACTGCTGTCCCTAGAAGTTGGCAGAGCCGCCCCTTCTCGTCTTTCAGCTCAAAGTCACGGCCTCATGAATGCTTTCAGGCTTCCCAGACCTCCTGCAACCCTCTCATTGGGACTGCCTCCTTGTTCTTGTCCTCCCTCAAGAGCGTTCAGTACTGTGGAGCCAGGTTCGAGCCTGTTCCCTCTCAGGACCCCTGAGTGAGTGACACGCTACAGGCTGACGTCCGCCCACGTGGCCGGCAGGGCCTCACCGCTCCCAGGGGGCGGGGACAAGCCGCTCCTGGGGGTCGGTGAAGCTGCCTCCCGACTCTGACCCCGCCTCTTGGGCTCGCGCACTCCGGGCCGGGCCACCTGACCCAAAGGGCTCGCGCGGCTTGGGCTGCCTGCAGGTAGAGCCGCAGTCGCTAGGCCCGAAGCAGCTGGCCCACCTCTCCGGTCGCTACCTCCCCCGAAATCCACGTGCTGCCCGCGCAGCCCTGCGGACGACCAGCACTTCCGGCAGCGCTGCACTATGGGCCTTGTAGTTCGCCGGCAAACAGATGTAGCCGCGCTGCATGTTGGGAATCGTAGGCGCCGTGGGGCACTCTGGGAGTGCTATACGCCGAAGGGACATGCAGTCCCTTTGGGCTACCCCGAGGATTTCGGGAGACACTTGCCCCAAACTGTGCAAGCAGCCGGCCCCGGAACAGCACTCAGCCTTACGGCGGCGACAACCCGCCTGGCGACAGGACAATGTCTCCTCCCCCGCCGTCACTGGCCGAGCACCCGTTACGTCACTCGGAAGCGCCCTCGAGACCTGGAGGCTTCTGGGTAGTGGTTTACCCCCGCCCCCTGCGCCGGCGCCTTCCTTTCGCTCCCCGCCGCCGCCGAGATCGCACGCGTGAGGCCTGTCCCCCGCCGCCGCCGCCGAGTGAGTACGCCAGCTGGGGCCGGGGCGCGGGCGGGGACCGGGGCTGCAGGGCGGGAGGAGGGCGGCGGCCGCGGGGCGGTTGGGTTCGTGGGGAGGGCGCCTTGGGACCGGGCCACGCGCGGCCTCTCTCTCCGGCGGCTTACGGGGCGGGCAGGAGGCCGCTGGGATAACGCCGCCGCCGCGCCTTCTTCGTCCGCCGCAGCATGCGCTACGTCGCTTCCTACCTGCTGGCCGCCCTCGGGGGCAACTCCTCTCCCAGTGCCAAGGACATCAAGAAGATCCTGGACAGCGTGGGCATCGAGGCGGACGACGATCGGCTAAACAAGGTAGTTGCCGCCCAGGGCCCCGCACCCCCCACACACACCGCGGGCCCGAACATCTCACAGGCGAGCTTTGACCTACCTGCTTCCCTGATCCATGCTTCGTCCTACCTGTGCTTCCAGGAAAGCGCAGGTGACCTGTTGGGAGAGTTTGAAGGGAACCCGTGCCAGGCCGTGAGGCTATTTTCTGAGTAGTTTTTTGAGGGTCTTGAGACAGCCAAACAAACATTAGTGAGTGCATAAGTTTTTCTTTTTTGTTGCTGCTGGGGCTCTAACCCAGGGATTCCTGCATGTGAGCCAGGTCCTTTATCATTGAGCCATATTCCCAGCCTAGAAAGGCAAGTTTACTGGCACCCTATTTCAAGGAGCATACTTATTTTACAGTACTGTTGATCGAACCTAGGGATGCTCTACCACTGAAAATCCGCAGCCCCTTTTTTTATGGTTGCCGGGGCTGGCCTCAAATTTGAAATTTTCCTGCCACAGCCTGGGATGACAGGCATGCCTCAATGCTTACCTAACTTATTTGTGGTACCAGCGATTGAACCAAGAGGCATTCTACCCCTGACCTTTATCCCCAGCCCTTTTTTATTTTTTTATTTTTATTTTTTGGTGGTACTAGGGGCATTCTACCTCCAAGCCCTTTTTTTTTTTTTTTGCGGTACTGGGGATTGAACCCAGGGGCATTCTACCTCCAAGCTACACTCCCAGCCCTATTTTTTATTCTTTATTTTGAAACAGGGTCTTACTAAGTTGGGAGGCCTCACTAATCAGCTGAGGCTGGCTGCGAACCAGGATCCTCCGGTCTCAGCCTCCCAAGTACTGGAATTACAAGCGTGTGCCGCCATGCCCGGCTCCTTTTTTATTTTTTGTTTTATGTTTTTATTTTTTGTGGTCTGGGGATGGAACCCAGAGGGATTCTGCTTCTGAGCTACACCCCTGGACAGGTTTTATTTCTTATTTGGAAACAGGGTCTTGCTAGGATGCTGAGAGCCTCACTAAATTTCTGAGGCTGGCTTCAAACTTGAGATCCTCCTGTCTCAGCCTTTCAATACTGTGATTACAAACCTGTACCACCAGGCCTGGCTGACCCCAGCCCTTTTATTTTGAAACAGGGTCTTAATAGGTTGGTGACCGTCTTTCTAAGTGGCTGAGGCTGGTCTTGAACATGTGATGCTCCTGTCTCAGCCTCCCAAGTACTGGAATTACAGATGTGTGCCACCATGCCTGGCCTCACCAAACTTGTTAAAAATGGAGTACTTTGAGGCTGAGACAGGAGGATCTCAGGTTTCACTGCCAGCCTCAGCAACTTAGGCCCTCTGCAATTTAGTAAGATCGCGTTTCAAACTAAAAAATAAAATAGGGCTGGGGGTGTAGGTCAGTGGTAGAATGCCCCTGAGTTCGATCCCCAGTACCACACACAAAAAAGGAATGGATTTTTGAGAGCTGAATGTGATGGTACACTCCTGTAATCCCGCTATTTGGGAGGCTAAGACAGGAGGATTGCAATTTTGAGACCAGTTTTAGCAATGTAGTGAGACCTTGTTTCAAAAGGAAAAATAAAAAGGGCTGGGGGTGTAACTCAGAGGTACAAAAAAAACTCAACAATTGAGGAGCCTGCGGCAGGGGATTACAAGTTGAAGGTCAGCCTAAGCAACTTAGCAAGACTGTCTCAAAATTTTAAA
The DNA here is from genome assembly GCA_004027185.1 of Glis glis. NCBI lineage: Eukaryota > Metazoa > Chordata > Mammalia > Rodentia > Gliridae > Glis > Glis glis. The sequence continues at coordinate 29,736 of PVJS01018322.1, read as the reverse complement.
AAATGGCAGATGTAGCTGAGTGGTAGAGCATTCCTGGGTTCCATCCCCAGTACCACAAAGAATAAGTAAATGTAATATCACTTAGTACAAGCAATGAGATAATTCATGTTCTTTTCTTAGTTCCAAGTCTTAGGACTCTAGCATCTAGTTTCAGCTTCTAGTACCTTAATTCAGAGGACCCATGTGTGGTTAGTGGCTTCCACATTGAACAGTGTAGGTCTAGGAGTGTCACCCTGCCTTTCTGTGTAGTGCCCCACAAGCTCTCGGTCATGGGCAGGGAGAGCAGCTTGCCTCTGGGGTCTGACTGCTGGCTGTGGTTTTTTACTTCAGGTCATCAATGAGCTGAATGGGAAAAACATTGAGGACGTCATCGCCCAGGGTGAGTTCATGGGGAAGTGCTTTCGATTTCATGGTCCATCCTAATCCCTGCCGGTCAGCCTGTGGCCTGCCAGGTTTCGCTTGTGGACCAGAGCATCCTAGAAGCCTGACCCAAGTGAGTGAGAAGGGCCTCCATGGGCTCCTGTCAAGGGTGCTTCTGGACACGCAGGAGTGGGGGCCTCTGTCCTCTCCGGATTTGCCACCCCTACATTTGGAGCCTGGCTGCCTCTATCTCTGACCCCTTTCCCCGGGATTCTTCCAAAGCTTTGGATTGCTTGTATACAGTGTTCACCATTTGTTTCCTGTTAAGGGGTTGGGAGCAGGAACTTGGTGCCAATGGCCACATAGGCTCCCCCCCCTTTTTGGCAGTACCAGGGATTGAACACAGGGGCTCTCAGAGCTATACCCCCGGCCCTATTTTTTTAATACTTTATTTTGAAACAGGGTCTCACAAAGTTAGGAGGACCTCACTAAGTGGCTGAGGCTGACCACGAACCCGGACGCTCTGGTCTCAGTCTCCCAAGTACTAGGATTACAAGTGTGCGCCACCACGCCTGGCCTCCCTTTTTTTTCCCCCTTTGGTACTGGGGATTGAATCCAGGGACATTCTATATCCTAGCTACACCACCAGTCCTTTTTTGTTTGCTGTTGTTTTTTGGTACTGGGGATTGAACCTGGGGTCATTCTACCTCCAAGCTACACTCCCAGCCCTATTTTGTTTTTATTTTGAAACAGGGTTTTGCTAGGTTGATGAGAGTCTCACTAGTAGAGACTGTCCTTGAACATGCAATTCTCCTGTTTGAGCCTCCCAAGTACTGGGATTACAAGTATGTGCCACCACGCCTGGCTAATTTTGTTTTTGTAATAAGGTCTTAATAGTTTCGTTGGAGTGTCTTACTGTATTACGGAAGCTGTTGTTTAACCCATGATCCTGTCTCAGCCTTCCAAGTACTGGGGTTACAGGCATGTGCCCAGCTTCGTCACTTCTGCTCCCTTTTGCTAGGCGGATGGTTTTCTGGTGACATCAGGCTGGAGCTAATGGAACTTGCTTGGAGTTGAGCTGTTGCGGTAGCTTTCCTATCCCTGTGCACGTGACAGGCAGAGCCAGCTCAGCAGCCTGTGCCCAAAGATTTGGATGCTGGGACAGCAGACTCCCTGTCCAGTTGTAAACATGTTTATTCAATTGTCTCCAGGACAGGAGCTGTTGTGGCTTCCTAGAAACCAAGTTCTTGGATAGGATAGAAAACTTCCCTTGGTAGGTTAGGGTAGGGGAAGCAAAGTTCCTGAACATGTAGGGGAGGGGCACAACCTCCTCTCAGAAGAACAAGGAAGCCTACAGCACTGGCACTGACAGTCCTAATATGTTGGGCATACTTCTGTGCCTGCTGAAATCAGCTTCCCCAGGACACTTTACCTTGGTGGAAGTCTTCCTAGCTGGGCATCTGCAAACTTCTTTCTGCTTTCTGTAGGTATTGGCAAGCTTGCCAGTGTACCAGCTGGTGGGGCTGTGGCCGTCTCTGCTGCCCCAGGCTCTGCAGCTCCTGCTGCTGGCTCTGCCCCTGCTGCAGGTAAGTGGAGGCCTGCTAGGTGGTCAGGGGCTGAGGCTCAGACTCCCTGCAGATAAAAGAGGGTCTCCCTGGGCATTCTGGCCCTGTGACCATACTCACCCTGTTCCTCCTTCTCTCCACAGCAGAGGAGAAGAAAGACGAGAAGAAGGAGGAATCCGAGGAGTCTGACGATGACATGGGATTTGGCCTGTTTGATTAAATTCCTGCTCTGCAAATAAAGCCTTTTTACTTATCTTGAATGGCATGCTCTGTATCAGGCGCGTGGCACCCACACTCCTGCTTCGCCCAGGCTCCATCCAGGGGGCAAGTGGGGCTGGGGTAGCCAGGAACAGGAACTCCATAGGGCAGTTAGTTGAGTGTGACCCAGTGAATGAAATCCTGGCAGCTTTTAGGAGCACTCTGGAAAACTTTAGAAATGTGAACAGGAAGCTGAGTCTGGTGGTGTATGCATGTAATCCCAGTACTTGGGAGGCTGAAACAGGGTCACAGGTGTGATGCCAACCTTGGCAACTTAGCAAGGCCCTCCGCAACTTAGACCCTATTTCAAAACAAAAATAGAAAGGGCTAGGGTGTGGTTTGGGGATAGGATGCCCTTGGGTTCATTGCCAAGTACTGCACACAAAAACACAGGAAGAAATTGAACAGGGAAGCTGATTGGCAAGGAGTGTTTGGGTGGTGCCTGGGGCTCTGCTGTTAGGTGCTTGGTGCCTTGCCTGGCCCCAGGGTTACACAGATGAAGGCCTGACCTGAGCTTCCATTCCCTGAGGGGCAGGGCTCCACTGGGCAACTTGGGCAGAGGACTGTGTTTGCTCTTAAGTCCTTTGGGCGTGGGCCTGCCCTCCCCCCTCCTTGCCCCTTGCAGCCACCTGTGCCTTGAGCCTCTGCCCACCAGTGCTGGGGATACTGCAGTGTCAAGGAACTGCCTTGCTCTGGGGAGAGAGGAAGAGTGAAGTATAAGAGTGGCACAGAGAGAGCCGGGCGTGGTGGTGCACACTTGTAATCCTTGTACTTGGGAGGCTGAGACAGGAGGATCACAGGTTCTCAGCCAGCCTCAGCAATTTAGCCACTGTTTTGTGTGTGTGTGTGGTACTCAGGATTGAACCTGGGCATTCTACCTCTGAGCTATACCCCCAGCCCCATTTTATTATTGAAGCAGGGTCTTACTAAGTTGCAGAGGGCCTTATTAAGTAGCTGAGGCTGGCCATGAACCTGCGATCCTGTCTCAGCCTCCTAAGTACTGGGATTATAAGCGTATGCCACCATGCCCAGTTTAGCCACTGTTTTTAAAATATATGATAGGGCTGGGGTGTAGCTGAGAACAGTCCTGGGTTCAATCCCCAGTACCACAAAAAGAAGGGTCTCCCTCAATTGTTGAGGCTGGCCTCAAATGGCAATCCTCTCAGGATCCCAAGTACTGGCATTACAGGGGTGTACCACCATGCATGGCTTGAATTGTGTGTGGTACCAGGGATTGAACCCAGGGGCATTCTACCTCCGAGCTCTACCTCCAGCCCTATTTTTTTATTCTTTATTTTGAAATGGTCTAAGTTGGGGAGGGCCTCACTAATTTGCTGAGGCTGTCTCAGCCTCCCAAGTACTGGGATTACAAGCATGCGCTGTGCCGGTATTGGAAAATTGCTCTGATATTAATTTCTAGTAAAATGTAAAAGGCAGTCATTCAGACAGGGAGAGGCAGTAGCTCTGTACATTCCAAGAGCCCCCCTCCTCTTCTGCCCCTTTGTTCTAAATGATTAACCCATAGTAAGAATGTAAAGACAATTGAAGCCTCTAGCCTTAGAAGCAGTAGAGACTTAAGAGCACCATAGAGGCAGTTAAGGCTTTAGCCCTAAGATCACAGTACACAGCCACACTGGCTGTAATCAGTGCCTCTATTTCCCTCCTATTCTCTGTGACTGGGCCTCAGTATGAGAAAGGCAAACTCCATGTGTTACATCAAAGTGCCCATAGTTGATAGACAACCAATACAGCCCAATACAATAGGGGTAGAAACAAGGTAGATGAGTGACAGTAAGTGCACTTAGTAGACTAGAAGGCACCACCTGCCTAAGGAATAAGTTATGCCTAAGAAACAAGTTACTAGCTCGTTGCCTTGGTAACGCTGATAAAACCATACCAATGTGAAAACTATTTAAGGGGCCGGGGTCGGAGGGAGGGGCAGAGTTCCATTTTAGGGCTCTCCAGCGTGTCTTCCAGGCACGCTGCTTTTCTTCTCTTTTTCTGACTTTGTAATAAAATTTTGTTAAAGCTGCAACTGAGCTGCCTGTTAGTTTTTAATTCCTCTCTTCAGACGATCTGATCTGAATTGAAGGAAAGAATCCACAGCACCGCTCCCACCTAACATGAGCCACCACGCCTGGCCTGTTTTTTTTTTTTTTTAATGGCACTGGGGATGAGCCCAGGGGCATTCTTATCTCCCAGCTACAGCCCCAGCCCTATTTTATTTATTTTTAATTTTTAATTTTTTTTGTGTGTGTGGTGCTGGGGATTGAACCCAGGGGCATTCTACCACTGAGCTACATCCCCAGCCCTATTTTTTATTCTTTATTTTGAAACAGGGTCTCACTAAGTTGCAGAGGGCCTCACTAAGTAGCTGAGGCTGGCCACAAACCCGGATCCTCCAGTGTCAGCCTCCCAAGTACTGGGATTACAAGCGTGCGCCACCACGCCCAGCTCCCTATCTTATTTTGAAACAGGGTCTCGGTAGGTTGATGAAAGTCTCACTAGTTGCTAAGGCTGTCCTCAAAACTGCGATCCTCCTGTCTCAGCCTCCCAAATACTGGGATTATAAGGGTGCACCACCATGCCTGCTTAAATTTTATTTATTTTTATTTTTGTGTGGTGCTCAAGATTGAACTCACTCCGGCATTCTACCGCCGAGCTACACACCCCCAGCCCTATTTTATTTATTTATTTGTGGTACTGGGTATTGAACCCAGACGCATTCTACCTTTGAGCTACATCCCTAGTCCTATTTTATGTCTTATTTGGAAACAGGGTTTTGCTAGGCTGATGAGCATCTCATTACTTGCTGAGACTGTCCTCAAATTCCCGATCCTCCTGTCTCAGCTTCCCAAGTACTGGGACAGGCGTGCACCACCACACCCGGCCTTAGGCTGGCAGCAAACCTATGATCCTCCTGTGAAAACCTTTAAAAATAAAAGGGCTGGGGGTGTGGCTCGGAGGTAAATACCCTTGGGTTTAATCCCCAGTACCAAAAAGAAAAATCTGGTCCTGAGGGGCAGGAGTAGGGTGGGACTGACACAAGGAAAGGCATGGGGGGCTGGTAGATGGAAAGGAAGCCATGGCAGGGACCCCACAGGGTGCGGGGAGCAGTGTGGCTGCCAGGGACAGGCAAGGGCAGGACATCGGACGCCTTGGCCTAGGGTGGAGGGTTCCCCCTGAAGGGAAGGGCTCTGCCACCTGGAGGGTACTGTGGGAGTGGGCTTGACACTGACACTTATGGGTTCTCATCAGGCAGGCCACTCCTGGGAGTTGAGGCTGATGAGGTGGGGCCCAGCCCCAGCCAGGATTCTGGGAAGGGCCCGCCCTGTTCCTGGCTCCCAAGCCTCCCAGAGGCCTGGAGGAATATGTACCCAAAACAGCCTGACCCTCTGTAGAAATGAGGGCAGAGGTCTCCCTGCACTGGGTAGCACTCTACAAGGCCTGTACTTGGAGCAGGTGGTGGTGAAGGGCCTTAAGTCCCTGCTTCCCCCTCAGTGGTCACCCTGAGGAGCCATGGGGCCTGCCCCTTGTTGTACCACATCCCCGGAGCTCAGCTGCCTGTAGCAGCATTGGCCCAAGATTCCAGGCACTGGGGGTCTGCTGAGCACAGTCACCTGATCAGGCCATACCCACACCCCACCCCACCCTGCTCCCTTCCCTTGCCCTAGTAGGATTGTTGCACTATACCAACACTCAAATAAGAGAGAAAGGGGTCTTTTAAGTAAAATTCAGCCAGGGTCACAATCCCCTGCTCTGCCCTCTCCTCACCCCCCCCCCCCTTGCTTGTGCTGTTTCCTGCCTGGGCAGCCCTGTGTCCTTACCTGGTTAACTGCTTATTTATCCGTTCCCAGACCAGCCCCCTGGACAACTGGATGTTGCTTCCTCTGAGCCCCTCCATGAAGCGGGCTGGGCCCCCGCTGCTACGCAGAAACGGTCATACTGAGTATAGGTGGCCGCCAGCACAGGCTAAAGACCGGACAGCATGACCCCAGAGGGCCCCTAGCCCCAACCCCCTGCAGCCCTGGCACCAGCTGAGTCCAGAGCTGAGCTCCCCCTGGGGAGCGAGTGTTCCCGGGAAGACGGGAAGACAGACGCATGCTGCCTGCCACCACTCCAGCCTAGACCAGCCCCTTGTTTGCAGGGTGAGGCGAGGTGAGGGCTCCTCCTGGATCCCAGCCAGCCTGCCCCGCCCCGCAGAACGCAGTAAAAATGCGGAAAGGGGGCGGGAAGGTGATGTCATCGGGAGTGCTCCGCCTCCTGGCTGTAATTAGTGGGGACAGGACGGGGCTCTAGTCAGATCCAGGTAGACCCCAGCCCCGGAGGAAGCAGAGCCGAACCCAGGTATGGACCAGGTGACTAGGGTAGAGGGGCCGCGAGGGCGGAGCTGGGCTGAGGCCGACGGCAGGGGTGCCTGGTGTACCGCAGTGTCTGTGGGGCTCACGTCCGGCCTCGGATGTTTATGAGTCGGTCTGAGGGTGGGCCGGTGGGTCCTGAGGCCCGCGGCCGGCGAGACTTGAGGCTTTAAGGTCCCTGCGGGTGTTGTTGGCGAGTACTTGCCCAGGGGCGAGCTCCTCAGTGTCCGGATGGGTATCGGAGGCGGACTCCGGAGGAGGGGATGGCAGCCACCCACCCCAAAAACCCGGGCCCTCCCCTCGCGGGTACTCAGATCTGTACGAGGCTGGTGACCCCCGCTCGGGCCCGAGCTCGGCCCCCGAGCGCCTATGCCGCCGTCCGAGGTGCGGGGCAGGCGGCGGGAGGACGGCAGGAACGTGAGCGCTCCTTAGCCCCCGGCAGGTGGCTTAGGGGCGCAGGTGTCGCGGGCCCGGGCCGAGCCGAGCCTCCGCAATGGGGCGGGGCGGGGGCGGGGCCTCGGGGCGTGGCCTCGGGCGCGGCCGTTCTTCGCGTGCTCGGGTTGGGCCGTGCGCTCTGGTCCCGCCCACGCCACGCCCACGCCACGCCCCCTGCCCGCACTAAAACACCGCCTCCGCCGTCGCGCAGCGCAGCGTCTCCGCCTCCGCCGGCGGGGACCCGGGACTAGAGCGACAGTGGAAGCGGCCGCCGGTGGAGCCCCGAGCCGCAATGTTCCCCCGGGAGACCAAGTGGAACATCTCGTTCGCTGGCTGCGGCTTCCTCGGCGTCTACCACATTGGCGTGGCCTCCTGCCTCCGCGAGCACACGCCCTTCCTGGTGGCCAACGCCACGCACATCTACGGCGCCTCGGCTGGGGCTCTCACGGCCACGGCGCTGGTCACTGGGGCCTGCCTGGGTGAGCGAGGCCGCGCGGGGTCCGGGCAGGGGGCTGGTGGGAAGAGGCTGGGGGCCGAGCGGATGCTCTGTGCGCGCGAACAGCGCCCCCCCCCCCCCAGCGGCTCAGGGAAGCTGGAGGGGCCGCGTGCAGTGGGTACAGTGGAGAGGGGACCCTGCCCGCGCCCTGGGACCACCACCGAGGGCCCCATGCGGGGCTAGGCCTGGGGGCGGGCCTTGGTTTGTTTTGCTTCGAGGGTGCCCAGGGACTGGGGTGGGGCCTGGCGCGCTCCCGGGTGGCGCTGTCGTGCGCCTGGGCCCGCCTCCCTGGCGCAAAGGCTGGGGGCCGGGCAGGTGTCGCAGAGCTGTCTTATTGGAAAGAGAAAGTAAGTCGTGGGCGGGACCGTGAGAGTAGGAGGAGGCGCCTAAGTCTCCCTGGGTGCCAGGGGTCACCGTGTCCCAGGGTTCCATAGTTCCAGGCTGCCTTGGCCAGGGGCGGCCCTACAATGAAGGTGGCCTTCGAGAGGCGTCTGGGCACTGTGACCGGGTCTCTTCCAAGGACCCTTGGAGGAAGAGCCCAGCTGGGGTCTGGGCTGGGCACGGCCAGTGCCCTCTGCTCTCTGCTGCACATGATGCCCTGCCAACCTGGCTCCTCACCTGTGGCCAGCGTTTAGCTCACCTCACAGGTTGGGTGTGCTTCTGGACTCTGGAGCCCTGGTCAGGAGTGCAGGGGTCACTGTGTGATGGACTGGGCCTCTCACACACACTTCCCGCTGCCATGTGGAAATGGTGTTTACAGCACACAGCGTTCTCAGGAGTCCTGGGAACCGCTGCCCAGCCCCCAGTCTACTAGAGCAGCCGAGGTGACAGGGATGCCTTGCCCGAGGGGAGCCTGTCTAGGGTCTGTCCTACCCCTTGCCGTGACCTTTGTCCTGAGGGGAAGGTAGAAGGGGCACAGGAGCTGGGGTTCACTTCTGTGGTCCTGCCCCCTTCCTCTCCCAGGGGACAGTCTGCTTGCTGGCCTCAGGACATACCTCAGGATTGTACCCAAGTTGAGGACACCACTCCCACACAGCTGCCCCACCGGCACTCCCACACAAGTGGTCTTGGGCAGGTAGAGCCCCACAGCATGGCAGGTGCAGGCTGAGAGCACCCATGGCCTATAGGCCCCACCCCTGCCCAGCAGGGGGTACCGAAGGAAGGCCTGGTCCTCAGCTTCTCCTGCAAACCCGCCTCTCCCTGGGAGGTCACTCTGGCGCTTTCCTTGGTCAGCACCCCTGGGCCCCCAAGAGGAATGTTGGGTTCCTTGCTCATGGCTGCTATGGGACACATCTTCTCTTCCCTGAAGGTGGGCCCACTGCCTTCAGCCCAATGCCCTCAGGCCTGAGACTCCTGGCTGGGCTGGGTTTTGTGGGTCTTCCTGCTCTCTCCCCCACAATCCCGCCAAGTAGGTGAAGGCTGAGACTGGTCAGAGTTGAGCCTTTGCCTTCTCGCCTCTCCTGGGCTGCCTGCCATGCCACGCCAGACCCAGTGACTCATGGGGACAGACAGTTGGGAAATACCAGGCAGAGGGCAGGTCCTAGCACCAGCTGGCCAACTCCTGATGTCTGCTATCCCTGGGGTGGTGGCCTGCTTCCCTCTACGCAGGGACAAATGGCAAAAGTCCCAACTGTGGCCAGGCATGAGGCTGGGGGTATAGCTCAGTGGTAGAGTGATCCTGCATTCAATAAACAGTACCCCCACATACAAGAAATAAAATAAGAGCCAGGTGTGGTGGTGCACCCCTGTAATCCCAGTACTCGGGAGGCTGAGACTGGAGGATGCGGGTTCGCTGCCAGCCTCAGCTACTTACTGAGGCCTTCTGCAATTTAGTGAGACTTTATTTCAAAATAAAGAATAAAAAATAGGGCCGGGGGTGTAGCCCAGAGGTAGAATGCCCCTGGGTTCAATCCCCGGTACCGCAAAAAAAAATAAATAAATAAAATAAGCTGGGCATGGTAGTGCATGCCTGTAATCCCAGTACTTGGGAGGCTGAGACATGAGGATCGCAGGTTCAAAGACAGTCTCAGCAACTTAGTGAGGCCCTCAGCAACTTAGTGAGACCCTGTTTAAAAATAAAAATAAAATAGGACTGGGGGTATAGCTCGGAGGTAGACTGTCCCTGGGTTTGATCCCCAGCACCAAAAAATTAAATAAATAAATAAGCCAGACATGGTGGTACACGCCTATAATCCCAGTACTTGGGAGGCTAAGATAGAAGGTTCACAGGTTCCAGGACAGCCTCAGCAAGTAGTGAGACTCTCATCAACCTAGCGAGACCCTGTTTCAAAATAAAAATAAAATAGGGCTGGGGGTGTAGCTTGGAAGAAGAATGCCTCTGGGTTCAATCCCCAGTGCCACAAAAAAATAATAAAAATAAATAAAAGAGGCTGGTGGGTATAGCTCAGAGGTAGAATGCCCCTAGGTTCAATTCCTAGTACCACAAAAGAAAGTGGGGAGGGGGTGTTGGGGATGTAGCTCAGTGGTAGAGCACTTGCCTACCACTGGGTTTAATCCCAGTACTGCAGGAAAAAAAAAAAAGCAACCAGGTGCAGTGGCACACACCTACAATCCCAGTATTCGGGAGGCTAAGACAGGAGGATCCCAGGTTCAAGGCCAGCTTTAGTAACTTAGTGAGGCCCTTCACAACTTAGTGAGACCTTGTTTTTATTTGGGGGGGGTTACTGGGATTGAACCCAGGGGCATTCTACCTCTGAGCTACACCCCAGTCCTATTTTTTTATTCTTTATTTTGAAACCGGGTCTCACTAAGTTGCAGAGGGCCTCCCTCACTAAGTAGCTGAGGCTGGCTGCGAACCTGGTCCCAAGTACTGGGATTACAAGTGTGCGTCACCACGCCGGGCAATAAGACCTTGTTTCAAAATAAAAAATAAAGTAGGGCTGGGGGTGTAGCTTGGAGGTAGAATGCCCCTGGGTTCAATCTCTAGCACCAAAAACCAAAACAAACAAAAAATAAAAGTAGGGCTGGGGTATAGCTCAGAGATGAACCCAGAGATTGAGCCCCTGGGTTCAATCCCTAGTATAAAACTCTCTTTCCCTCCCTCCCTCCCTCCCTCCCATCCTCCCAGAGTGTGAGCCAGGCCCATTGTGGGCACTGGGAATTCTCCCTGTGTGCGGTGGAAGCCGGGGCTGGGCATGAGACAAGGAGTGTTTCTAAGCCCAGGAGTGCTGATCCCTGATCTTGGCCCTGCTGTTCCAGGTGAGGCCGGTGCCAACATCATTGAGGTGTCCAAGGAGGCCCGCAAACGGTTCCTAGGCCCCTTGCACCCCTCCTTCAATCTGGTGAAGACCATTCGTAGCTGCCTGCTGAAGACCCTGCCTGCTGATTGCCATGAACGTGCCAACGGGCGCCTGGGCATCTCCCTTACTCGTGTCTCTGATGGGGAGAACATCATCATATCCCACTTCACCTCCAAGGACGAGCTCATCCAGGTGGGTCCTGGTGGGGCCGCACAGGGTTGGGGGAGCGTGAACCCACCACCCCGCTTACTCGCCTCTGTCCTGCCCTGCAGGCCAATGTCTGCAGCACTTTCATCCCTGTCTACTGTGGCCTCATCCCTCCTTCCCTCCAAGGGGTGGTGAGTATCCCCACCAAAGTGTGGGTGACGAGAGTCAGCTACTCTCTGGGCTATGGGACAAGGGGTGGAGGAGGAAGGCCAGGGTGCCCCAGCCTCCGGCCCTCACTTCCCCTGTTGTGTAAGAAGCAAGCCAGCCCGGGGAGGCTTATGCTTCCTGTGGCTGCCCCCCCCCCGCTTTGTGCCCAAGCCAGCCGTGACCAGTGCCTAGTGGGTGAAAGGCCCCTGGGTGGGGCTGCCAGCTGCAGCCCCTTGTCTGTGACCTTCTGTCTGTGTCATTGTGAAGCGCTACGTAGACGGCGGCATTTCAGACAACCTGCCATTCTACGAGCTGAAGAACACCATCACGGTGTCCCCTTTCTCGGGAGAGAGTGACATCTGCCCACAGGACAGCTCCACCAATATCCATGAGCTCCGAGTCACCAACACGAGCATCCAGTTCAACCTGCGCAACCTCTACCGCCTCTCCAAGGCCCTCTTCCCTCCCGAGCCCATGGTGAGCCTGCCCCAGCCTGCCCTACTGAGCACCGGGGAGAAGCGGCCCAGGGCAGCACAGAGTTCCTATAGCCTCTTCTGAGGGCCAGGGCAGTGCTGGGGCCTGCGCTCCCTCTCCAGGGAAGACAGCTGGTGGTAGTTAGGGGGTGGGGATGGAGGTGGTCATTGCAAGGACTCTAGAGAACAGAAGGGGGCACATCAGCTTCAGTTTATCCATACTCCTGCTGCAGGTGCTTCGAGAGATGTGCAAACAGGGTTACAGGGACGGCCTGCGCTTCCTGCGGAGGAATGGTAAGTGGGCAGCTATGGGGTGGGCGGAGCCAGCTTCTAGTTGCTGGGACCAAGGAAGGCCAGCTGATCATGAGTCCCAATGCCCCCCACCCCAGGCCTCCTGAACCGGCCCAACCCCTTGCTGGCACTGCCCCCGGCCCGCCCCCGTGGCCCAGAGGAGGAGGCGGCAGAGGAGGCCGCAGAGAGGTCCCCAGCGGAGGACCACTTGCAGCCGCCTGGGGAGGATCACATCCTGGAGCACCTGCCTGCTCGCCTCAATGAGGGTACGTGCAGGGGAGAGGAGGGAGGAGCGGAGATGGAGTGGGCGCTGGGCTGACTCTTCCCTGACTGGCTGCCCTCCTGCCACCTGCAGCCCTGCTGGAGGCCTGCGTGGAGCCCAAGGACCTGATGACCACGCTCTCCAACATGCTGCCAGTGCGTCTGGCCACTGCCATGATGGTGCCCTACACTCTGCCACTGGAGAGCGCAGTATCCTTCACCATCCGGTGAGAGGCCTGGGAAGGGGGTCAGGGGCGTGGTGGCGCTTGTAATCCCAGTACTTGGGAGGCTGAGACAGGAGGATCCGGGTTCCCAGCCAGCCTCAGCTACTTAGTGAGGCCCTCCGCAACTTAGCGAGACCCAGTTTCAAAATAAAGAATAAAAAATAGGGCTGGGGGTGTAGCTCGGAGGTAGAATGCCCCTGAGTTCAACCCCTGGTAACGCAAAAAGAAAAAATCTGGGAACACCCATGAGTGATGGTCACCCTGGGGACCTGGGGGAGGGCCTGCCCTTAGATGCTGAGGCCCTCTTCCCTCCCTTCTTCAGCTTGCTGGAGTGGCTGCCTGATGTTCCTGAGGACATCCGGTGGATGAAGGAGCAGACAGGCAGTATTTGCCAGTACCTGGTGATGCGCGCCAAGAGGAAGCTGGGCAATCACCTGCCCTCCAGGTGAGCTCCCTGGCTGTTGTGTCCCCCTAGGGTCCTGTGGCCTCAAGAGCCCCCCACTAAAGACCTCCCTTCCTCTGTGTCTCTGCCTTTAGGTTGTCTGAGCAGGTGGAGCTGCGCCGTGCTCAGTCACTGCCCTCAGTGCCACTGTCCTACGCTACCTACAGCGAGGCACTGCCCAACTGGGTACGCAACAACCTCTCACTGGGGGACGCGATGGCCAAGTGGGAGGAGTGCCAGCGTCAGCTGCTGCTGGGTCTCTTCTGCACCAACGTGGCCTTCCCACCAGATGCCCTGCGCATGCGTGCACCTGCTGGTCCCGCCCCCACGGACCCCATGCCCCCGCAGCACCCACCGGGCCTGCCCCCTTGCTGAGCAGCAGGTCCTTCAGCCTTCCCCAGGTGCCAGCTGCGTCCCACGACTCAGGGTCCTGGGGCTGGTTGAGATGCCACCCCCTGCCTCTCTCTGTTACCAACTATGGAGTGAGGAGATGGGGCCCCTCACGGCTGCAAATGGGGGACTGTGAACCCCTTCCACCAACCACTCACTGGCTGCACTGAGTGGGGAGAGGTGTGGAGTACCCCTCCCCTTGGGGCCCCAGGTCCCCTCCGCCTGTGCCTTAATCTCTCCTCTGCCGCCGCCCCTTCTCAATGCAGGACTACTCCTGCGAACACTGCACCTCCTCCTCCCCCAAAGAATACGTGTGAAGAATTATTTATTTTCGCCAAAGCAAAAATAATAAATGCCATAGCTCAGCCTCTGCCTTCTTCACTTCTCTGTGACCCCCCCTTTGTTTGGGGGCATGGTGGATAGAGCTTGTTCCCCCCACCCCACCCCAGCTGGCCAGTGTCTCTATAGCCAGATGTCAGGCCTTCCAGAGTCACAGTTGTGGGCCTGCCATCTGGGCCTGGGGCCCTCTCCAGTGGCTACCCCTCTGGTGAGGACTCAGGCATGTGACCCTCACTTTGCCTGAGGCCTCCTTGCTGACCCTTGGGCATAGCTTTTCAATGGAAATACATGAGACCAAGACATGTTACAAGACGGGGGGGTATAGCTTGTGACACAGAGCTTACCTAGCATGCACCGGGGCCTGGGTTTCATCCCCAGCAGTGCAGGAAAAAAAAATGTTTACAAAAGGTGTCACCCACATCTTGGTTCCACAGAGTGACACAGTGGGGGTGTGGGGCTGAGTTCAGGGTTGGACTGCTGTGGAGGGTGAGTCTTCTGGAGTGGAGGGCTGGGGACCTGGAAATGTCAGCCCCTGCACCACCTTTGGCGTCTGGCCCAAAGCTTTGTGCTTGGCTCTGTTCTTCCCAGGACCGGACGTCACAAGCTCTGCTGGCCAGGTGCACGTGCCTCCCGTTCCCCTGCCCGTCCTGTACCCTGTCTACTGCCAGTACCTGGGAGAGGTCAGAAGGGTCTGGAATACTGACGCAGAGTGAGGTCCTAGCTGAAGGTGGCCTTGTCCTGAAAGACACGGTTTCCTGAAGCCGTTCTCTGCCAGAGGGGGACAGTTCTCGGGGACCCATGGGGCGAGGGGGGCTGGAGCAGAGCCATGGGCTTGGCCGGCTACCTGGAGTTCTCACTCCTACCAGGCTCATTTGCCACCTGCCCCTCCCAGAAGGCGTGGGGTGGCTGTGGTGGCAGCCCCCAGCCAACAATAACGGTGGTGGGACCTGGGGCAGCAGGACTGGGTGAGCCGGCCAGGCAGGTCCCCGGCCTGCGTGCCAGGGGCCACCCCCCTCTTGGTCTCCAAGTCTTGTACTGTAAGCCCAGCCTGTTGTGGTTCCACTTGAGAAGCAGAGGCCACAGGGCCCCAGATCTGCTGCGGTCAGGTGGGACAGTGAGGCCAGCCCTCCAGGTGGGTGCAGGGGGCCAGGCTGGGGTGGGGAAAGGGGCCCTGGGGAAGTGACCAGGACTTGTTCCCCAGCAGGGGCTGCACCCAGGCCTGGCCCAGCCCTCCGCCAGGGACCCCTGGTCAGGGCTGTGTTCCAAGAGGAGTGCCCAGGAGGTGCTGAGGTGATCTTCCTCTGCCCCACACACTCCTCACATGGAGTGCTTAGTGCTGCCTAGTTAAATGTCATTGTCTAGTACTAGATGTGTATTGTTTAAGAAATTGGAAAAAACAAAATCGGGAAAGTAGAAAGCAGAAAGTCAAGTCGGCCAGCTGTAGAGACAGCTACTGAAAGTATGTGGTCTATTTCCTGCCGGCTTTTTCCTATCCACTTTTTGGCGCCATAAGGCTGCGTCCTTGGGATCCGGGGAGCGGGTGTCTGCACCCTCAGGAGGACATCGCTGCCCCTCGCGGCTCTGCCTGGACCGCCGCCCGGGCCGCCAAGGCAGCGGGAGAGGCGGGGACAGAGCGGCAGCAGGCGGCGGCTCCGCCCGGGCCGGCGCACCCGGGGTCTCCAGGCCTGCGAGGCAGCAGGCCGCTTGGTCCGCGCCCCCCGGCGCGCGGTCCGGGTCCGAGCAGGGGCGGGGCGCGCCGCGCGTTTCCGGGAGGAGCAGCCCGCGCGGCAGGTGCGGCGGCGCAGCTCGCAGGTAGGCGCTCGCTGCAGCGGCGGCCCGGATCCCCCCGCCGCGCCCCCTGCCCCGGGCCGCGCCTCCGGGCCGCAGTCGAGGACGCCGACCACGCGCTTCTTCTCCGGGACGCCGGTGGCCCTCGGGGCGCTCAGGGGCAGAGGCCAGGTCGGCCCTAGGAGTGCGGGGAGCGCGGGCGGCTCGCCGGCCCCACCCGCAGCCCTTCCTCCCGGCTCCCTGGGGCCAGCCGCAGCGCCGCTTCCGGCCGGGACGGACCTCGGGTCGGTGGAGCCCGCCAGCCGCCCGTGGGGTGGCGACCCCGCCCCAGTGAGGCGACGGCCCGGGGGCAATGACCTGGTCCCCGCCGGTCCTCTCCCCTAGCCTGCCGGTTCCTCGGACCTGCTGTCCTTGGAGATCCCCCTCTCCCCAGGAAAATGGGCGGGGGTGGGGGAGGATGCAGGCATGGTCTGAGAAGAGAGACCCGAGTCACGGGTCCCGGGTGTAGCTTTGGGAAATCCGGGATCTGAACGTTGTGGGAACGACAGGTGGCTCTGATCAGGGGGTGGAGCTCCCCGCCAGGAGGTGGAAGGCCCCGGAGGTTCCGGGACATGGAGGGGGCAAGTCAGGGGGAGAGGAAGGGCCCTATTGCTAGGGGAGGGGTGCTAGCCCAGAATCTGGGAGTGTTCCTGAGGAGGGCTCTGGAGCACAGGTGCCCATGGCTGGGACCTTGCACCTGTGCCCCATGGGGCCTGGTTGCCAGGTGGGAGGGTCTGGTGGTCAGGGAGGGAGGAGTTACCTAGCTTGCCAGCTGTCAGGAGGTCAGGGCATCACAGGCCCAGGCCAGGGGCTCAGGATTTGGCCAGGATTGGCCGGGGGATTGGTCCTGCCCCGTCAGTCCCAATTTGGAATCCCCATCTCCAGGATGTGGTGCGCTCCTCCTCCACTGGCCCTTTCTGTCAGGAGCTCCATAGACTCACCTCCTCACAAGATCTTCTAGAGGGTGCTCCTGAACCTGACCCCTTTTGTCCCCCACACTGGCTCTGTCCTGGCCAGCAGCCTCTCTCTGGGTTCTGACCTCTGACATTCCTGGTCCTGGGCAGCCCCCTCAGTCCCCAAGTCTGCAACACCCCACCCCAGTGGCACCCCAGGCCTGCAGCACCCCCTCCATCTGCCTTGCCTTCTCTTTTACTTACCTCCATCTGGCACAGGGAGGGCCTCAGCCCACTTGCACCCCACATTGCTCCCCCATTCTTCTGACCCTCCCTTGGTTTCTCAGCACCCAACAGAGCCAAGATCCTGCTCCCATGGCCAGCCCTGGGAAGCCAGGGACCGGAGAGTCCCAGGAGGAGCAGGAGGAGGAGGAGGGGGCCTCCGCAGCAGGGCGGCCGGCTGAGGTGCTGCGGCAGGCCCAGGAGCTCTTCCTGTTGTGTGACAAGGAGGCCAAGGGCTTCATCACCCGGCAGGACCTGCAGGTGAGCCCCAGTCCCAAGAGGTCATCCTGCCCAGGTCTAACCTTGGCTGCTCACCCTGCCCTCCTCGCCCGACCAGGGTCTGCAGAGTGACCTGCCCCTCACACCTGAGCAGCTGGAAGCAGTGTTTGAAAGTCTGGATCAGGCCCACACCGGCTTCCTCACTGCCCGGGAGTTCTGCCTGGGCCTGGGTGAGCAGGACCCTGCCCATCCCCAGCACCCAGAGATCCTGGCTTGGCCCACCTGGGACTTTGGGCAGCCTGTGTCTCTTTCTGTCCCCTCCAGTGCCCTCACTGGTGTCTGCACACAGGTGCCCGGGGAGACCCCGCTGCTGGGCAGTGTGGCACTGACCTCTCTCCCCTGCCAAACCCAGGTGGGGCTGGGAGCCTGGCTGTCACCTCCTATTCCCAGGCCAACAGAACCAGAATAAGGAAGAAAAACAGGAAACTGGGCCCTGAGAGAGAGCAGGATATGTGTGTGTGTGTGTGTGGGGGGGGGTGAGCTGGGGAGCGCCAGAGTGGCAACCCACAGCCCGGGTAATCTCTCCCTCTCATGCCTGCAGGGAAGTTTGTGGGGGTGGAGTCGGCCCAGGGCACAGCGCCCTCTCGGACTCTGGAGGAAACCTTTGAATCAGGCTGGTCTGATGTGCAGGGTACCCTGGGGTGCCTGGAAGAGGAGGAGGAAGAGGAGGAGGAAGAGCAATTCTGCTCTGCGCTGGAGCAGCTGGGGGTGGCCCGGGTCCTGGGCGAGTGAGTCGGTGCTGGCCCCGCCCTGGGTTCCTGCCGCTCTCTGGGTCTGCCTGTCTGTTCCCACCCAGGGTGTCTAGGCTGGCCAGGACCAGCGGGCTGTCATCTGTGACTGTGGGGAGGGGCCAGGCGTGATTTCCCGCAAAATTTGCATTTCAGGAGCGGGCAGCGACAGCTCCGGGGAGGGGCGGTACGTGGCACGTGGCTATGCAGCCCCACGTATTCAGTACACTTCGCAGCTGCCCAAGTCCCGCACATGCACAGACCCGGGTCGGGTTGAGAGCACCCACCCGAGAGATGGCGCTGCGCGGGGCAAACGTGCCTGGCCAGTCCCGAGGTGCAGGGGTCTCCCAGGGGCTCACCATAGGCAGAAGGGAATCGACATCCACTACCGCCCGCCGGCCCTCGCCTCAGTCTCTGCTCGCCCTCTCCAGACAGCGGGCCGTGAGGGCGCTCTGGGCCCGGCTGCAGCGCGAGCGACCCGAGCTGCTGGGCTTTTTCGAGGAGGTTCTGATGCGTGTGTCGGCCTGCCTGGAGGAGGCGGCGCGGGAGCGGGACGGCCTGGAGCAGGCGCTGCGGCGGTGAGGGTGGGACCGGTGAGGATCGGGGTTGGGTGGAGGAGTAGAGGCGGGGCTGGAAAGTCCTCACCGCTGTCTCACCGGGTCCCCAAGGCGGGAGAGCGAGCACGAGAGGGAGGTGCGTGGCCTCTACGAGGAGCTGGAGCAGCAGCTCCGGGAGCAGCGGCAGCGCAGGCGGAGCCAGGTGCGCCTGCCCTGCCGGCCTCGCTGGTCTCCCTGGTTCCCCCTTCCCGAGCTGGTCCCTCCCCGAGGGCTGCCCCTTCGCAAGTCCAGGCTGCCCCAGCCCAGGGGGCCCCGCTCCGTCTCTCCCGGGGCCCCCACCCTTCCACACCCAGCCCTGGCCCCTTCCCGTGCCCCCTCTGCGGGGCCGGCGGAGGCTCAGGTGCCCGGGTGTGTCCCAGAACCTCCCGCGGGAGGAGCGGAGGGGCCGCCTGGAGTTGGAGCTGCAGAGCTGCGAGCAGGAGCTGGAGCGTGCCGGCCAGCGACAGCGGGAGGTGAACAACCCCCTCCCCCAAGTCCCCAGTCCCCGCCCTTGTCTGATGTCTCTAACCCAGGAGTTGACAGGGGTGAGGGCAAGTGCGGCACCGCGGGTTCTCACCAGGCCGCACCTCTATTTCCCCAGCTGGAACAGCAGCTGCAGGCCCGGGCTGCGGAGCAGCTGGAGGCGCAAGCCCAGCACGCCCAGCTGTGGCGGGCCTATGAAGCGCTGAGCGCGCAGCTGGAAGGGGCGCAGGAGCAGCTCCGCAGGCTCGAGGGCGATGCGCGGGGCCGACAGGAGCAAACCCAACGGTATGGGGAGGGGCGCGCTGGGGTTCAGGTCCCTTCCACCCCACCGAAAGCCCCAGCCCGCCTCCAACGTCTGAGGGGTAAGAGTGGAGGGAGGAGACAGGCGTGGTTGCGCAAGGTAATGCCAGTACTTGGGAGGCTGGGACAGGAGGATCGCAGGTTAATGGCCAGCCTCAGCAATTTAGCGAGGCTTTCAGCAACTTAGACCCGGTTTCTTTTTTTCTCTCTCTCTCTCTTTTTTTTTTTTTTTCCTGTGGTGCTGGGGATTGAATCCAGGGGTGTTGTACCTTGGAGCTATACCCCCAGTCCTATTTTATTTTTCACTTTTTTTTTTTTTGCGGTATTGGGGATGTAACCCAGGGGCATTCTACCTTTGAGCTACACCTCCAGCCCTATTTTTTATTCTTTATTTTGAAACAGGGTCTCACTAAGTTGCGGAGGGTCTCACTAAGTAGCTGAGGCTGGCCGCGAACCTGCGATCCTCCTGTCTCAGCCTCCCAAGTACTGGGATTACAAGCGTGCGCCACCACGCCCGGCTCTATTTTATTTTTTATTTGGAAATAGGGTCTAAGTTGTGGAGGGTCTTGCTAAATTGCTGAGGCTGGCTTTGAATCTGCAATCCTCCTCGCTCAGCCTCCAAAGTACTGGGATTACAGGCATGCACCAGTTGAGACCCTGTTTCATAATAAAAAATAAAATAGGGCTGGGGTGTAGCTCAGAGGTAGAACGCCTCTGAGTTCAATCCCCAGTACCCCCCGCACCCATACGCACACACAAAGAGTGGAGGATCTTCGAGGGTGCCCCAGGAGCCTGCCTGCATCGGGGTCACCACCTCTCACCCACAGTGACGTGGTTGCGGTCTCCAGGAACATGCAGAAAGAGAAACTCAGCCTCCTACGGCAACTGGAACTGCTCAGGTGCGGTCAGGCATAGGCCCTGGGAGGGAAGGGGTTCAGTTTGGGAGCTCCAAGCTCCCAAATATTCTTGATCTCCATCCCATCCTACTGAGAGGGAGTCTTTCCTTGTGTCTGCCCTCCATCTCTCATGCTGCAGCCCTAGCCAGGCTCTTCTCTTCTGGTCTGGGGGGAGCCAGAGCCCAACCACATTCCCTGCCCTCTGACACTGCCTCCTTGAGATCTTAGACCCCTCAGACTTCTCAGCCTTCACACTCCCCCTCTCCTAGGGAGCTGAACACCCGGCTTCGAGATGAGAGGGATGCTTGTGAGGCCAAGCTGCTGGGCAGTGGCCACAGGAAAGCTCTGGCCACAGTCCGCCTGCCTGGGTCCACCTGCTGCTGCTGCTGTAACTGGGCTCGGCCCCCCAGACGTGGCTCCGGCCACCTTCCCAGTGCCTGATGACCAGTCCTGCGTGACTCACTGGGCATTACTTGGAGGAGCTGCCCTTTGAAGGAGACTTGTCCTGAGTGGGGGCGTTGCCATTCAGGATGTGGGCTCTACCCAGCAAGCCCCCACTCACCTGAATGACTCGAATGAACTACCCTGTGACTGGTCAGGGTCTCCTGTGCCCTTACCAGTCTTTACCCTGACCCCATCTCTGTCCAGTGCACTTGTGTGCACACACACACACCACAGAAGAAAAGAGAAAAATCCTCTGTTCAATAAAGTCCACCAACTGCATGTGTCCTTGGCTTTTGGAGTGTCTGGGAGCCACAGCATATATGCAATTCATGAATGAGGTGTCGGTGGCACACTGACATGTGAGATGTTCACAGGAGGAGCATGCTCCTGATGTGCTGGGCTGTGGGTTCCTGTGTGTCCTTGGTCATGTTCCCAGCCCTCACCACCCATGGAAGTGGAAGCCACCAGACCGCAGCCCCCTTCTCAGCAGGGAGCACCATAGGGGTTCCCACCAGCTCCCAGACATCTGCCGCTCCTGTCCCTCCCAGGTGGACACAAAGCCCCACCTGGGGCTACTAAGGTACGGTCCTGGTGGGTAGGAAGTCCCGCTCCCTGACTCCCCGCGGTCAGCTCCCTGGTCCATCTTGTATGCAGGCCCGGTCCTTTCTGCCTCTCCTGGGACACCATTCCCAGGCCTCATGCCCTCCTGACTGGGGACCTCTTGCAGGGGCGCCACGCCTCCTTGGGGTTCTCAGGCATCCTCCAGATTGCATCCAGAGCAGCCTCTCTCCTGCGCCTGTCCACACCGAAGACCCTCCCCACCCCAAGTCGGCATCTGTTGCGCGGATCCCTGCAGCACTCCGAGTGCTCCTGGGAGAGAAACGAGGACTGGGCGTGGAGGAGGAAGGACCGGATCCTGGCCGCAGTTCAGGACCTCTGGTTGGCTGGGCGCCACCTCCCCCCTTCCCTGGCGCGGCCTCCCACCCAGCTCCTCGGTCTCAGCGTGGGAGCTCGCTGGGCTGTGGGCGCCCCCAGCCCGCAGCTCGCCGCGCGCCATAGTCCGGGCGGGAACCGCTGGCTCGGGTCCGCCGCAGCGAGTCGGGACCTGCCGGCAGCCCAGCCGCCGGGGGCGGGGCCTGAGCCGGGGGCGGAGCACGGGCGGGGCGTGTCCTCGAAGCTGGGGCCGCGCATTCTCCGCTCTGGGAGCCGCCGCCCCCGCAGCCGCCGCCGGGCCGGGACTCGGACGCGTGGTCGGTGAGTGCGCCCCCGGGCCAGGCCGCTTGAGAAGGGCCCAGTGCCAGAGGCTGTGCGCGCCCCTGACCCGGAGGCCGGCCGCCAGCACCCCCGGGAGGCCGCGTTCAACCGGCGCGGCCCGCAGCCTGTTCCGGACCTGCCCGGCGCCGGGCAGGCAGGGGTGGGAGGGCGCCTCCGCGGTCCTGGAACAGGCATGGCGGCTCCTTCCTGCAGGGCCCCAGAATGCACAGCCTGAGCACCCATTGTCCCTAGACTGCGGTCCCCTTCCCTCCGCCCGCAGGCCCGCCCACCGCCCGGTGCAAATGGGCGGGCCGTTGGTCCTGCCGGGGCCGGGGGCGGTGGCGGCAGTGACTTCATCGCAGTGACGCGGGGATTCCTCACGAGCCGTCTGAAGCGGAGTCCCGGGTCTCCTGAGTGGGGCAGGGGCCGGCGAGGGCCGGTGGAAGTCCAGGGGCTGGGTGTGGGGCAGCCCTGTGCAGGCCGCAGGAGCTATTTCTGGCTGGGCCCTGCTCCTACGCCGGCCCTTTCTCTGGGGACTCACAGCCACCAGGCATTCCTGGGAAGGGGGGCCGCTCAGCGGGCTGAGTCGTCTGGCGGTGGGGGCTCGATCTGTGTCCAGAACTATCTGCTTCCTTAAGCCTGGTCCTCAGAGCTTGGTCCCGGGCTTGCACAGTCTCTGGGTGTGTGTATGGGGGGGTCTGTGTCGTTCCCCAGTGACGGATCATGTATTTGGGCCCCAGCTCAGTGATAGTCTATGTCCCCCAAGCTCAGGGGTGGAGGTCTTTGCTCCCCCCCTCCAGCCCAGGGATGAAGGCCCGTGTCTCCCCCCACTAGCTCAGGGGGTGGAGGTCTGTGTATCCCAGCTCAGTAGCTCAGAAGAAGAGGTCTGTGTTCCTTCCAGCCCAGGGGTGGAGGTCTGTGCCCCCCCACACACACAGCTCAGGGGTGGTGGAGGTCCCTGTCCCCCCCCCCCCCAGCTTTTTGGTGGAGGTCCAAGTCTCTCCCTGGGGCAGCATAGTGGTGGAGATATGTTGACCCTCCCCAAGCCCAGGGGTGGAGGTGCCTGATGGGGCCCAGGGCAGAGGTCCCTCCCAGGATCAGACTGTCCAGAAATGTCCTCTGCCCCACCCTAGCCCAGACCAAAATACCAGGCCTGGCTGTGCCTCTCTGCCTCCCGACTGGACCCTGAGGCCTTGGAAGCAGCTCTGGCCACTGCTTGGGCCACCAGGAGGAGGACTGGCAGGAGAGGGCCAACCTATGACCAGTGACTTGTTCCTCCTACTCTAGCTCAGCGTCCTGGGGAACTTCCGTCCACCTGTCCTTCAGAGGAGTCTCTAGACAGCCTGGTGAGTGCAGAGCGGGGTGGAGTAGGCGGAGAGTCTGGAAACATGGCCCAGGGTGCCCAGCTGCTGTCTGCGCCCCAGGCCCTCCCCGTGGAGGCTGGTGTGGGCGGGGCGGGGTGTGCCTGTGGGCCTCTTCTCTGCTCCTCTCGGTGCCCCCGCCCCACAGGTCTGGAAGGGAGCTCAGGTTTGCAGGCTCCACCTGCTGGCACCTCCATTTTCCCTACACTGGCTGGAGAAAGGAGAGGCTATACCGAGAGCCTCTGTGAGGGGTTGAGGTGGGGCCTGTCCAAGCTCCCTGCCCCTCTGCCACCTCTGATGACGTGTCTCTGAGTAGTAGGTTCCTGCCAGCCTATGACGGGAGGCCCAGGGAATGCTGTGAGGTTGGGTGGGGCTCACCCCAGGGGTCAGCTGGGGCTTCCTCCCCACTGCCAGCAGGGGTGAGTCAGTGGGTGGTGCTTATGTCCTCCATGGTCGGAGCCCTGTGGCACAGGGGTCCACTCATCTGCATGGGGGTCAGGGCTCCCAAGCTGTGGTCTTGGAAGTGACTCATGTCCTGGTTTCCAGGGAGGCCCCTCCCCAGGCCTTCTTCCAGGGCAGGTGGCTGGCTCAGCTGCAGCTCCCAGGTGGGCCCAGCATCTCCTCCTGTTCCCACTGGCACCTGCCGGCCCTCCCAGTTGGGACCAGTGCTGTGGGTCATCTGACCCCCCTCCCCCCCTCCCCCAGCACCAAGATGGGTGAGTTCAACGAGAAGAAGGCGACATGCGGCACTGTCTGCCTCAAGTACCTGCTGTTCACCTACAACTGTTGCTTCTGGGTGAGTAGGGGACCCTGCCGTCCCTGCTGCTTGCTCAGCCCCCCTCTCAGACCCAGGCCAGGGGTGGTGACCAGCACTTCTGCCTGCAGATGGCAGGCCTGGCTGTCATGGCAGTGGGCATTTGGACGCTGGCCCTGAAGAGTGACTACATCAGCCTGCTGGCCTCCAGCACCTACCTGGCCACGGCCTACATCCTGGTGGTGGCCGGTGTCGTCGTCATGGTGACTGGTGTCCTGGGCTGCTGTGCCACCTTCAAGGAGCGGCGGAACCTGCTGCGCCTGGTCAGCGGGGCATGACAGCACCCTAGTGGGGTGGTAGGGATGGGAGTGCCCCGGCAAGGGCTCTTCAGTAGCCTTCTGGGACTGTCTTTGGGGCCCTGATGGGGGTCAAGTATGTCACTGCAGGCTGGCTGTCCTCGGGGGTCCAGGTTCCCCAGTGGCTGGGATCCCCAGCTCCTCCAGAAGTGTGACAGAGCCAGGCAGCCTTAGCCCGCACCTGCTGCTTGGAACCGTCACACTGGGACCCCGTGGAAGCCAAGCCCCACTCACGGGGTCCCTGTCCCCTAGTACTTCATCCTGCTCCTCATCATTTTCCTGCTGGAGATTATTGCTGGAGTGCTGGCCTATGTCTACTACCAGCAGGTGAGGGGCCGTGGTCAGGTAATGGGGGACATGCCCAGGATAGGCGTGCATGCATGTGACACCCCCACCCCTGCTGCCCCAGAGCTCACCAGTTTTGCTATTGGGTCCTGGAGGTGGGGTCTGGGTCTCACAGAAGAGGGTGGACCACAGGGGCAGGTGACTGCCCCCATGCCCAAGTTGTCCATCTTGGGGTTCATGGGGAGGCAGGTGTCCAGGCATCCTGAGAACCTCCCTACTCCTCCCCATGGCCCCCTGATAACTCTCCTGGTCCCTCCAGCGCCCCCCCCCCAGCTACTGTTTGACCTCAGTCCTTCCCTTCCACTCTGGGGCCTCCTGGGGCCCCTCTCCCAGCTCCATCCTGGAGGTCTTAGACTGACCCCCACCTTCCCCAGCTGAACACAGAGCTCAAGGAGAACCTGAAGGATACCATGACCAAGCGCTACCATCAGTCAGGCCATGAAGGCGTGACCAGCGCTGTGGACAAGCTGCAGCAGGAGGTGGGTGCCGCTGGGAGGGGCGTGTGCCTGCAGCCCCGCAGCATGGTGCCCTCGCAGGCCCCGGCACTCAGCGTGGTCCCCTTGCAGTTCCACTGCTGTGGCAGCAACAACTCGCAGGACTGGCGGGACAGCGAGTGGATCCGCTCTGGTGAGGCAGGCGGCCGTGTGGTCCCCGACAGCTGCTGCAAGACGGTGGTGCCCGGCTGCGGGCAGCGGGACCACGCCTCCAACATCTACAAGGTGGAGGTAGGTGGCTGCCTGGTGGGGGCTGGTCTGGCCACTCCTCCAGGCATGCTGGGGGGCAGCAGGGCCTACCTTCAGCAACCCTCTACCCCGGCAGGGCGGCTGTATCACCAAGCTGGAAACCTTCGTTCAGGAGCACCTGAGGATCATCGGGGCTGTGGGCCTCGGCATCGCCTGTGTGCAGGTGCGGCTCTGGGGTCCGAGCGCACGGGGTGGCGGGGGTGGTCGGGGCGGGAGGCATGGCTGGCTCACACCTGCCTGGTTGTGTGCAGGTCTTCGGCATGTTCTTCACGTGCTGCCTGTACAGGAGCCTCAAGTTGGAACACTACTGACCACCCAGGCCTGGTCCGGCCTGGCTGCCTGCCTTTTCCCACATCCCAACTACTGAGCTGACACTGCTGATCGCCAGGAATGTGGCTGTCTTTGCGCCCATGAACGCATGCCGCCACTGTGACTCCTGGCAACCCCACTCCAGGGGTAGCTTCAAGTGCCTTTCGCCTACACCAAATCCTCAGGCGCCCACGCCAAGGCCTGAAGCAGGGTCCCTCCTGCAGTACTTGCCGGAGGTGGCCATTCTGTGGGTGGGGCTTGGGGCCCAGGCCTGCCCGCCCACTGGCTGCCTCCTGTGGGGTAGTGTTGGGTTGCTCCCTGAAGCCTGTTTTCAGTCCCTGGGGAATGGCATGGAGAAAGTGGGCAGAACCCGGAAACACCCCTTGCAGGGTAAGGCAGAGGCAGGCGGCAGGGGGCCTTCCTGAAGGTGCCTAGGAGCGGCAGGGGCTGCCAGGCCAGACCAGGAGCCCTTCATGCCTGCCACTGGCTAGCCGGCAGACCTGCATACCACAGCTCCCAGTGCCTTGGCTTCACAGGCCTGCCTGTCCTGACAGCCAGAGCCCCTGCGTAACTTTCCCACTGCTCTTAACGCCACCTCAAATACCACGTGTCCCCCTGTGTGCCATCTCCCCATCAGAGTGCCTCTGTGGGAGCAGGGGCGTTGCTGGTCTTATTCACTGCTGTATCCCAAATGCCTACGACTGCTCCTGCTGTGTAACAGGTGCTCAATAAACGTTTAACTCTGTGACAGATCAGCCTGTCCTCAGCACCCTCATGTACTGCAGGATAGACACCCACCTGCTCAGTCTCCAAAGGGGAGGAGCCAGGACTTGTCCCCAGAGTCCAGGGTAGCCAGAGCACTCTTGAGGCCCAAGGGAGGGGAAGCCCAATGGCAGGAACGGCTGAGCACCTTCTGAAAGATGGAGCCTCTTGGGGAGGAAATGGAGGCAGACTTGAGTGGCCTGGGACCAGCCCATGAGTCCCAAAGATCCTTCCAGCACTGGGGAACCTGGGAGGTGGAGAACGAGCAGGCCTGGAGAGAGTGGTTGGCCACAATGTGTTGGGGGCAGGCAGGCGCTTATGCAGGTAGACCTGTTTGCAGATGGGCCAGAGGCACCAAGGCCTGGTTCCTGGAAGAGCTGCCACCTGGCGATGTATGTGCCTTCCACCTGTGGGACTGCCCCAACCCCCGTCCCCAAAGCTTGGACTGTACTCCAGAGGGCCCTGTGTCAGGTATCTGGGCAGCCAGTGGATGGCCCTGAAGATAAGCCCAGAGAAGAGCTGTTTGCCTGCAGTCTACACTCCGCCTTGTGCCAGCTGGAGGGCACTAGGGCCTGACAGAGCCCTGCCATGGTGGCATCTTCTGCCCCTCTAAGTCTCAGCCTGGACTGAGGCCAGAACCTGGGAGCAGGGTGCAGACACCTGGGTGCTGGGAGCCTCCCCTGGCCCAGCTGTGGGGGTCTCAGGGCTGGCCATGGAGGCTACGCTTGACTGAAGCCTGAGCTTGCACCTCAGGCTTGGGCAGCCATGACGGTAGCAGACACAGTTTAAATTGGGTTCTGACAATGCCCTCTCCCACAGGCCAGAAAATGGCCTGGTTCTTTTTTGTGTGTGTGGTACTGGATATTGAACTCAGGGTTATTTTATTTTTTGCGGTACCAGGGATCGAACCCAGGGGCATTCTACCTCCAAGCTACACCCCAGTCCTATTTTTTATTCTTTATTTTGAAACAGGGTCTCACTAAGTTGTGGAGGACCTCACAAAGTAGCTGAGGCTGGCCGTGAACCCGGATCCTTGTCTCTGCCTCCCAAGTACTGGGATTACAAGCACGGGCCACCACACCTGGCTCTGAGTAATTTAAAAATTTGAGTAATTTTTTTGGCGGTACCAGGGATCGAACCCAGGGGCTTTCTACCTTCGGGCTACACTCCCAGCCCTATTTTTTATTCTTTATTTTGAAACAGGGTCTCACCAAGTTGTGGAGGGCCTCTAAGTAGCTGAGGCTGGCCGCGAACCCTGATCCTTCAGTCTCAGCCTCCCAAGTACTGGGATCACAAGCGTGCACCACCATGCCCACCAAACTGAGTAATTTAAAAATTACTTTGAAACAGTCTTGCCAGACTTTTGAGTCTCACTACTTACTGAGACTG
This sequence comes from Glis glis, assembly GCA_004027185.1. Classification (NCBI taxonomy): domain Eukaryota; kingdom Metazoa; phylum Chordata; class Mammalia; order Rodentia; family Gliridae; genus Glis; species Glis glis. Next base: position 2,229 of record PVJS01018322.1, on the reverse strand, counting down.
TCCTCGAACCTGCAATCCTTCTGTCTCAGCCTCTCAAAAACTGGGATTACAGGCCCGCACCACCATGCCTGGCTTCCAGCCCTACTTTTTATTTTTATTTTTTTGTAGTACTGGAGATTGAACCCAGGGGCATTCTACCTCCAAGCTATACCCCCAGTCCTATTTTTTTTTTTTTTGCGGTACCAGGGATTGAACCCAGGGGCATTCTACCTCCGAGCTACACCCCTGGCTCTATTTTTTATCCTTTATTTTGAAACAGGGTCTCACTAAGCTGAGGGCCTCACTAAGTAGTTGAGGCTGGCTGGGAACCTGTGATCCTCCTGTCTCAGCCTCTCAAGTACTGGGATTACAAGCATGTGCCACCACACCCGGCTTTCATTTTTATTTTGAATCTGTCTCACTAGGTTAATGAGTCTTACTACATGCTAAGGCCGTCCTTGAACCTATGATCCTCCTGTCTCAGCCTCCCAAGTACTGGGATTATAGGTGTGTGCCACCATATCTGGCTGAAAATCTGGTACTTTAGATCCCAAGAGGCCTGGGCCTCTGTGCCTGGCCTGAAGAGTACCCAGAACATCAGGGTTAAATACTAGGGTCACCAAGTGCTTTTGGCTGTTGAGGGACCTTCCACCGGCTTGGGGGTGCTGCGTTGTGGATGGCACCGGCAGTGAGGGCCATACTCACCGTCACCTACTCCATGAACTGGCAGGAGGAAAGGTATGTAGAGCCTTGAGGCAGAAGACTGCTGGAAGGTCACCCATGGATCTGACTGGCCCAGGGCCCAGCCAGCCCCGGGCTCCGCTTACTTCAGGCCCATCCCAGTGTGAGGCTGGGCTGAGTCCTTACCTCTGACCTCCTGGTACAGGGCTGGGATCAGGGCAGAAACCAGGGCCTCCAAGATAGGTCTGATGGGACCAGCCCTGGGGGATGGGGAGGAGCTGGGCTAGGCCGCCTCAGATGTGAGGGTACACGTTCACGGGTACAGGGAACCCCACAAGCCAGGCCAAGCAGCGGGACATCTAGGTAACTTTGCAAAAATCTTTACTGGATGGTTCCTTCTAGAATGGAAGGCATGTGGCCATGGCCAGGCATAGCTCCTGGCTCCAAAGCTTCAGCTTGACCGACTTAGCAGGACACTGCCCATGGTCAGCAGGAGGGTGCGCTCCGGGGGCTACTTCTCCGGGGGCTACTTCTCCAGGGGCACGTAGTTGAGCAGCTTCTCGATCAGGTCCACGTGTGCCAGGAGCATGCGGCGGCAGCAGTAGCGCTTCAGGCCCAGCGCGTCCAGGGCGTCCCTGTGTCAAGGGGAGAAGCAGTGAGATGGGCTGCAGTCTCCACAGGCCTGGAGTGACAGCCAGCCTGCCTCTAAGCACTGCCACTTGCCCACCTCATAGACAAGACGGACAGACCCACCTGATGGGGGCTGAGACCCAGCAGCATGAACCAGTGGGAGTAAGCTGGAAATGCCTACAACGTGCCCTCAGATGCCTGGCAGGGAGCAAGGGGGGCCTCCTCTCCCGCCTACTGAGCCAGCAGCCCTGGGCCCCCAGGGTCACACTCACCCCATGTGTGTGCCCACCTCTGACTCCAGTTTTTTTTGTGTGGTACTGGGGATTGAACCCAGGAGTGCTCCAACACTGAGCTACACCCCCAGTCCTTAATTTTTTTTTTTTTTGGAGACAGGGTCTCTTTAAGTTGCTGAGGCTGACCTCAAACCTGTGATCTTCCTGTCTCAGCCTCCCAAGTACTGGGATTAGAGGTGTGTACCACCATGCCTAGCTTTGACTCCCCTCTTCTAACTCAGGCCTCCCAGACAAAGTCTGTGTGGGAAAGGGCATCAGTGGGGCCTACAGGGCTCTGTTCATCCTGACAGTCCTCAGCAGACAAGGCCTCTCCCCAGCTGGAGCAGGTACCACTTGCTGGCTGTGAAACCTCTCCCCAGGGAACCACCTCTCCTAGAAAAGTTCCACACCATTGACTCCAATGCAGAGATGGAAGTTTTGGAAAGAGGAGGCTACTATAATGAACAAAATTATTCAATTTGCAGGAAAATGGAAATACATTTTGTGTGTGTGTGTGTGTGTGTGTGTGTGTGTGTGTGTGTTACTGGGGACTGAACCCAGAGGCATTCTACCTCTGAGCTACACCCTCAGCCCTATTTTTTTTTTTTTTGTGGTACTGGGGATTGAACCCAGAGGCATTCTACCTTCGAACTATACCCCCAGCCCA
>PVJS01018321.1:0-35033 GCA_004027185.1 Glis glis | reverse complement strand
TCTCTCTCTCTCTCTCTCCCCCTCTCTCTCTCTCTCTACCTAGTGAGGCCCTCTGCAACTTCGTGAGACCCGGTTTCAAAAATAAAGCAATAAAAAATAGGGCCGGCGGTGTAGCGCGGAGGTAGAACGCCCCTGTGTTCAATCCCCAGTACCGCAAAAAAAAAAAAAAAGAAGGCTGTGATGTGCCTTACTAGAAAAATAGAGTTAGATTATCCTTTCTTCATGCACAAGTTATTTCAACTGATCATAAATCAATAACATGCCGGGCGTGGTGGCGCACGCTTGTAATCCCAGTACTTTGAGAGGCAGAGACCGGAGGATCCGGGTTCGCGGCCAGCCTCAGCTCTCTCTCTCTCTCTCACTCTCTCTACTTAGTGAGGCCCTCCGCAACTTCGTGAGACCCAGTTTCAAAATAAAGTATAAAAAAATAGGGCAGGGGGCGTAGCGCGGAGGTAGAATGCCCCTGCGTTCAATCCCCAGTACCGCAAAAAAATTAAAAAAATAAAAAATAAATAAATAAATAAATAACATATATTAAGAAATGTCTCTTTAAACTGAAACACACATAAATCCATGTTACGTATCCATAGGTTGATGAAAATGTGAACAGAGGCTCACCAGAACTTAACCCTATATTTTCCCTGGAAGCAAATGTTCCAGATTTAGTAATTCAGGATTTATGGTGAGCCAGCTGTGGTCGTGTACTCCTGTAATCCCAGTACTCGGGAGGCTGAGACAAGAGGATTACAGGTTCAAAACAAACCTTAGCAACTCAGTGAGGCACACAGCAACTTAATGAGACCTTGTTTCCAAATAAAATTGGACTGGGGATGTAGCTCAGAGGTAGAATGCCCCTGGTTTCAATCCCCAGCTCCACAAAAAAACTAAATAATTTATGTTGACTTTACATAACAATGAAATCTCCTATACTTAGTAATAAAATACTACCAAGTGTGCACAGCTAAAACACTGCATTTCCAACTTCTACTGAAGCTAGATAGGTTACATTACTAAGTTATGTTAGTACAATCTTTTAACGCGGTAATTTTTCCCATATATATTATACATAAAGCCTGAAACACATTTATGAAGTTATACGTCCGGAGGATTTGTTAGATAATGTAGTGACTTGGAATGGAAGCAGTGAACTAAAGATCCTAGAATGGCATATATGATGCCTGGGCCAAATGACATCCTCACGCACTTTCCTAGCGGCCATGAAATGGTTATTTTCTCTGTGTGTGCATGTGTGAGTGAGTGAGTGTGAGTGAGTGAGTGTGTGTATTTACATATGCACTTCGAGAAATAGATTCTAAGATATAAATATTTATTTTGTTTAATGCACTTTTGAGAATCAGCTTTATGAGCAAATGATTTTAATCATACTGCTGATACAATATATAAATGATTCTGTCAAGTAAAATAATATTATCAGTTGCTTCTTCATCTTACTCTCGTCCTGCTCTTGTCCTGATTACACATGATTTGAGGTATGACTCTAGCTCCAGTACCCTCCTGAATTCACTACTCAATATACCCCATGTTGGTCTATAATTTTTTTATTCTGAATTCCATGTATCTAGTATATTCAACTAGTATTCAATTAGGGAGTAGTATATTCAACTACTTCCTAATTGCCTGAACTTTTAGGTAACACATTTTATCTTCAACTTTTTGCATATATTAATTATATTGACTGGTACCGCAAAAAAAATTATAGGAGGACATTCATCTTATGCATTGTTTGTACTCCATGATAATAGTAATAAATTTATACATGCTGAATAATACTTGCTATTGATTAACTCACTAGAGGTAAGTAATAATTATATATGACCTTTAGATATTCAAGTTAAATTTTACCCTCTCGAAATGCCACGTCATATGCCATATTTATATAATATTTATCTGTTTTATCTGTTTGTATGGTTATTAACACAATTGCACAAATTGAAAATATAACACTTTAGTTTTACATTATTTTGTGGTACTAGGGATTGAACCCTAGTACCTAGGGGCATTCCACCACCAAGCTACACCCCAAGACCTATTTTTTTTTAAACAGGGTCTCACTAGGTTGATGAGAGTCTCACTACTTGCTGAGGCTACCCTCGAACCTGCAATCCTCCTGTCTCAGCCTCCCATGTATTGGAATTATAGGCATGCGCCACCAAGCCCTGCTAGATTTTTCTAATTAATAAATCTTTAGGGAAATTAATATAATGTCACATATTTACTTTGTTGTTGTTACTGGAAGTTCATCCCAGAGACCTTCTACTTCCTAGCTACACCTGTAGCCTTCTTTCTTTTTCTTTCTTTCTTTCTTTCTTTCTTTCTTTCTTTCTTTCTTTCTTTCTTTCTTTCTTTCTTTTTCTTCCTTCCTTCCTTGCTTCCTTCCTTCCTTCCTTCCTTCCTTCCTTCCTTCTTTCTTTCTTTTTCTTTCTTCTTCATTTTGAAACATGGTCTCTCCAAGTTGCTGAGGGACCTCAGTAAGTTGCTGAGGCTCGCCTTGAACTTGTCACTGTTTCGGCCTTGGAAATACTGGGATTGCAGGCATGCATCACCACTTCCAGCTTACTTATTTTATTTATTTATTTATTTGGTGTTGCTGGTCTTCAAACTCAGGGCTCCATGCTTGCTAGGCAAGTGCTCTACCAGTGAGCTGCACCTTGGATCCCAAGTTATTTATTTTGAGTACATATTTTAAGTAATTACATATAATCTACTTTTGTTTTTTTTAAGTTGAAATATGTATATTATAAAATATTGATGAGAATATTTTCCAAATCTCTATTAAAATTGGAGCCTACAAACTGTACACCTTTGGCTCATGCTATAACCAACTTGGTATTATGTAAAAATGTACTATTAAATCTGTTTAGTCAATAAAATATTAGCAGACAAACCTGGTTTCTTCATCCTTTTATCTATATTTTTTATTCTCCTTTGTCAGGTCACATCATGGAGCTTTTATATAAATTTTTATTCAAGTGGGAGAGTCTAAGAAAGAATGTCACAACCTATGCACAGGCTTGATAGAAAGTTATGATTTTGCATAAAAATATGAACGGCATGTTTCATCAGTTTAGATTTTACTTCTCTCATCTGATTTCATTTCAGAACAAATAGGTAGTAAAGTGGAAAAAGCAGTGAATCAAATAAACCTAATTCACAATTACGCCATACATTTTTTTCCTTGGTGGAATCCGGAGCTTAATTGCATTTATCACATGCATTCAGCTGTGTAATTTTGTTTTTCATATGACTATCTATCCTTAATCTAGAATTTCACCTAGAGCACTCTCTATAATAAAGTCATTTGTTCAGTGACATTCATATTCAGAAGCCTAAATTATCTTTTCTTCTTCATCATTGTCTAGAAAATTGCATTAGTGGCTCCACCCAAATGCTTGTCATATGTAAAAAATATAAGACTGAGTTTTATAATTATGACAGGTATGAGCAATGCAAGTATTATTAGAAAGACAGCTTTGTCCCACGTTAGCTAAACTATTACACACAGATCTTTATATACTTCTTTCTTATCAAGAAATCATGACAATTTTTAGGATTATAGCTGAATTTGTTATACTTAATCAATTAATTATTCATTTTTATCTCTCTCCTATATAAGTAAATTAATGATATACATTGGTATTTTGCTTTAATAAACAATGGTTTTATAACTTTGGTGTATTTCTTTTGAATTTCATATGAGCTAGCTTGAAAAATGGGATAATTTATAACTTGAATAACACAAATTTTTTCACAATATTTTGATCTGAAGAGCCCAATACTATCCACCACCAAAATAATTATGTCCAAGTGCAATACTTAATGTTTTGGTTGATATAATTCTATTTCTTAATTAATAGATCTGCATATGTCCCTGCTAAATATTGCTCCCTACTAGACACTGTAGTTGTTATTTCACACTGCAGAAATGAGATTAAGAAGATAGGGGAGAAAGAATGATATTATGGACATGAGGAAGTACTACAGTCTTCATTCTTTAAAAATGTTGCACATTCCTTTAGTAAAATAAATGTGGAATACTGAAAAATAATTTAAATAATTATTATCTTAATGATTGATTAAAGTTACTCTTCATTGTCAGTTTTTATTTAACCAAGTGATTTTTTTCACATTGAATGACAAAGGAGTTGTAAGTCCCTGGATGGAATTTGAGATATCGATCTCAAGAAAGAGATAACTTGAAAGATACATATTGAGAGTCAGAGAAACAAAGGCAGAAAGACAGACAGAGAGGCATATGCTAGTGCTACTTGACTGCCTTCCATAGGCTATATTTGAAAAAAAAAAGTGAGATCTCTATATTTTGTATTTTGGGGATCATCAAAGGAAATATCAGACAATTACCTCTGGGTTGCAATCAATTACTAAATTAGCTAAGTTTGTGAAAAGAGACTGTATCAGACTAGATCCACTTTTGACTGTTTGTTCACCTCCTGCAATACCCCTGCATGTTCATTACCCCACACTCCAGGGGAGAAGGCCTTTAACCCATTTGGAGTCTACTCACTTTCGATTGTCGCAAGAAGTTGCCTTTTCTGTAGGTATGTTTTCTTCCTGGTTTCTCAAAGTCTTCCTTTATATGGGGCTGTGAGCTTTCCCTGACTTTTTAAACCTCAAACATTAAAACAAATAAACCAGGCAAACAAGTGAACAAATTAACTTTCTCTTACTTCTACTCTCAATCTCCATCTTTTTTCTGTGTGCTGACTCCCATGCTCCTCAAATTCAACAAAACTATATTACTAAATTAAAAAAACACACCCTTCCCACTTTTTTTTTTACTGATAACACCCTTTATCCAATCCCCTGAGCCAGAATACTAAGGGTTTTCCTACTCATCCTGTTGAACTATCTCTCATAATCAAGTCCTATAGCCATGTTTTTGTTTGCTTGTTTCTAACTCTTCTCTCAAAAACCTCATATATTTTCTTGTTTTCAATACCACTACAGTTTATATCTCAGAATTATTCACCTTTCTATACAATTTTTTAAAATAAAAAGATTAAAATAATTGCTTCTGGGAATAAAAAAGTTAGTTGAAAAGTGAATGGGAAATATTTTAATTTAACATAAGTGTCCAACTCGAGACTATATGGTAGAGATATGTTGCAGTAAAATTTCCCTCCATTGGAAAATCTTAGTAATTCTATTTTCTAGAGAAAAATTGTCATGTCAACTGAGATTGTCATTTCTAATATAACATAGCTTATATGTTTTTTAAAAAACACTATGCTATGGACAATTAAATAGTTAAAATATCAAGCTGGGCGTAGGCACATGCTTGTAATCCCAGTACTTTGGGAGGCGGAGACCGGAGGATCCGGGTTCACGGCCAGCCTCAGCTCTCTCTCTCTCTCTCTCTCTCTCTCTACCTAGTGAGGCCCTCCGCAACTTTGTGAGACCCGGTTTCAAAATAAAGTATAAAAAAATAGGGCCGGGGGTGTAGCGCGGAGGTAGAACACCCCTGGGTTCAATCCCCGGTAGCGCAAAAAAAAAAATCGTAAAAATATCAAAGGGTTTATAGAAAATTGAAGTTAAGGACTGCTATGGCATGGATATTATAGTATAGAGACTTGGTCCCCAACTTGCATCTATTGGGAGGTGATGGAAACTTCAAGAGATGGGGCCTCGCAGGAGATATGTGGGTCATTCGCTATGTGCCCTTGAAGGGGACAGTTGGACTCTTGTCTCTTCCCCTCTCTCTCTTTGGCTTTCTGGTCATGAGGTAAGTGGATTTGCCTCACCATGTAGTCCTTGCCATGATGTGAAGACTCAGCACAGACCCCAAAGCAATGGCACCAATCAGTATGGACTGAAATCTCTACATCCATGAGCCAAAATAAACCTTCCCTCTTCATAAATTGATTTTGACGCACTAATGGAAAGTTCGCATGAGTGCACAACACATCAAATCTTTGTCAGTGACATATTAAAAGTAAAAAGAATAACAAAAACAGTGACTGGATTATATATATAATGAATGATAACAAAATGCATAAATGCTACAGTAAATTATCACTTTATCTCACAAAAGACCTGCAGCTTGTTTGTATAAGTGGACATAGGATTGTAGCTTTTGATTGATTGTGAAATGGTGGACAGAAGGTTCTATGTAATTTGGATGGAAAGTTTTAAGACATAGGTGGAAGAATGTGTCTCACAACCCTGTAAACTCAGATATTTGGTAGTGTCTTGTATATTTCTACATGACTTGGTTCATGAAATTTTGTTCATTTACCTAGTGCTTTTTATTGCAGTACTGGGGATGGAACTCAGGGGCATCCTACCTCTGAGTTACACCCCCAGCCCTATTTTGTATTCTTTATTTTGAAACTAAATTGCGGAGGGCCTCACTAAGTAGCTGAGTCTGACCACGAACCTGTGATCCTCCCGTCTCAGCATCCCAAGTACTGGGATTACAAGTGTGTGCCACCATGTACAGCTACCTAGTGCTTTTTGCAGATGAATTTATTCATAAATACACACAAAATTCTGAGCTGTTTTAGATAGAGACGACAATGAGTCAGGATTGATAACACCTTGAATATTCTCAGAAGTTACAAGAAATGAAGACAGAATAGGTATGGGTAATGAAAAAGATATGAGCCTCTGAAGATGACTGATTTTTTTTAAGGAAGGAAAATTAAAAACATCAATGATGCCACCTTCCCATGCCACTTAAGGACTGCTTGGCAGTTTTCATTTGAGCAAGCTGTAATGGGAGTTGTGATCTCAGAAGAAAGTGACATTATACTTAAGGCAAGAAGGTACAAACATTTGACTAACATAAAAGGAACCAGCATGATGTTCAGCAGGAAGGGAGGACTGGTTCATGAAAGGAAAATATCTAAGCAACCATAAAGAGAGAAAAAAAGGAGAAGGAAAAGTAGGTAGATGTAAAGTTTCTCGAGTGATAGCCTGGTCTGACAGATATGCATAGTATGGAAATCAATCTATTAACAGGGGTTATGATGGAAATAATATCCTGCTTAAGAAGCAGGTGTCGTCATTGTTGATCTATAGTAATCTGCTTCTCAGAGAATATTTGCTCATCTGAGTTGGCTCTAAGTGGAATTAGTTCTCACTTTGTTTTAAATTTATGAGTGCTGTAAATGTGTGCATGGGTTGGTGTGTGAGTATATGTTTAGGAAGCCATGAATTAGTCTACTTCTGAGAAATCAACCTGTCCCAGTCACCAAACTAGAAAAGTATATTCATGATATAATTAATGAGAAATTAAGAATTAGAATCAGAACCCCTAAAGTAAAGACTCATGTATGAGAAGTAAGACTGTCTTCTTACCCACAATATTTTCTTCTGATATAGTCACAAAGAACTTGAGTAATGTGCCTAAAATTTGATGGAGTTCAAATATTTAGTGCCTCATAGAAGCAATTACCTAACTTCCTACCAACTATTTACTGTCTGTATTTTTAACTGCTGAGCTTAGTGAGTTAGGGTTACATATTGACTACTTTTGTTACTCTGAGAACTAAAATGGTAATATAGATTAAGAAAACATTTATTGAACTAACAAACCTAAAAATACAACACTGCAGTTTATCAAGTATGTATCTTAGAAATAAAGGACATTTTAACAGTATGCTCTTGGAAGCATTATTATCCATTTTTGTTCAAGATCTAAAAGCAGAGGATTACTTTTCTATGTAAAGGAGAATTTGCTCTATGACCTCTCTCATACCTGGAAGCATATTTCACTTAGGACCTCCCTGAGTATTGACAAACATGGCACAACTTTAATCAATTGGGTATAGAAAATTTTTAAAATCTAGGAAAAACCTACAAGTAAATATATTAAAAATATATGCAAAAACATTACTACTCAAAGAAATAGCTATGCTTAAAAAACAATACTAAAAAGTTAGGTTACTAGCCACCTTTCTTATTCCAGAACATGATAGGGAAAAAAAGTGCTTGAATTTAGAACACATTTTAGAAGTGGAGGGAAGCACTTATGCCTCTGCCCTTTGACATTTATGACCAGAAGCACACTAAGTGCTCCTTTGGGGAACGGGCTTCCCCTCATCTCTCCAAGTACTTCAGGTATATTTACCTTTCCATCAGCTTAGAACTTGGTCAGTACACTCTAGAGAATAAGCCAGGAAACGCTTAACAGTGTCTTGACTCACACAAATGGTGTTACATAAAAACTTCAATAAATATAGTGCATTACTTTTTTATTTTTAAATCTCTAGGCTTTTCTTACTATTACTATCATGGTTAGAGAACCAAAGTCCATCCTAAAAAGAACTTTTAGATAAAAGCTTTTGTAATCTTGAGATATAATGAAAAAGTAACAGCACCAATAAGAAAGGCCCTTTGCCTTCTTAAAATGTATAATTTCTGAAGATTTTGCCATCTTCAGGCATCCATTTTTTCATTTTTTCAAAAACATATAATTCCTTTTATTTCCTGTAATTGCTGAGAATTGAGTGCCAAATGTATATGAATTGCTTGCATGTGGTAGGGAAACAAGTCAACTGGCTATAACTGTCAAATCCATGGGTAGCCTGCAAAGGCATACCTTTTATTTTATTTTTCACATTTAAATGCATAATTAACTCCTAGCTGCTTATCTTCAAAAGTTTACATAAAATTTATCTGGAGGATTGCCGTTTTCCAGTAATGGGGAAGTGAAATTGTTCTTCTTCATATTATTGAATCTAAAAATAAGCCAGTGACAGGTCCTATAGCAAGTGTGCCTGTATATGTGTGTTGCACGAATTGCTAATGGTGGTGTTAAGCAAGGAGGATCCTAAGTGAAGCCTTCCTCTTGTTAAGCAGGAAGCAGACACTTACTGCCAGGGAGTCCACAAAGACCCTTGCTCACTGAGCATCAAATTCAGGTGAATTGGTTAAGATCGAACTGAGTGATCCTGACAAAGTCCCGGCAGGAATAAGCCATTGGAGTAAAATTATGTTTAAAGGAGAAGAAAGTGTATGAGTGGGATAGCCCTCATCACTAACCAGATGAAAAATAATCGGTTTCACGTTTTATGAGAGAGCAATCCTAACTGGTATCAAAAACCAAAATTTTCACAAATTGTGTTTAAATATATAAGTGGCTTTTATTTGAAATTCCTGAATTGGGCAGTATCCCCTCTGTGAAGTGGAAAGGCAGCCTGCTTAGATGAGCAAAAGGGGTGAGCTTTGTAGGCAGATAAGGGGCAAAGAAAGCAGAAAGTGGGAATAAAAGGCAAATTAGTTGATTCAATGCTGCTTTCCTTATAGAGTTAAAGCAGAAGAGATCTTTTATTTCATCATGCTGGCTCAAGTTGTCTGGACTCCTTTAGAATGGTTCCTACGAATCTCTTACTTTTTTGGGGGGTAGGAATGGGCCCCTTTTAAAGTTCAGATTACATGGCATCAGCCACCAAGAGCAAGTGACTCCATTCTGGCTTGTTCTGGTCTGTTGGGATCTGCTGCAGGCGCTCAGTCCAAAACAGCAATGTCCTACAAGTTACACTTAGAACTGGTTAAGAGACCTATCCAGTTATTTTAGGAACAAATTTATATAAAGACGAAGGGGATAATATGAGCATCAGAAAGTTATAAACTTAACAATGCAGATCAGCTTAGCTTGGGCACCACACCCATGGGGAGTAGAATGCCCCTCCCTTAGAGGATCACTAGAGCTATTGCAGTACTCATTCCTGTGATGTTAGGGCAACACTGAGGTGGGGGTTTCCACCAAAGCTGCCAGGGTCATCATCTTTTCTGAGATTCATGGATGTGTGCTTTGGTGTCTGTCCTTGGCAAAGTTTTTGGTCATTACAACTTCAAATATTTCTTCTACTCTATTTTCTCTATTCCTTCTGGTATTCTAATTATACATACAGTTACAACTTTGGATATATTTTCATTGAATGCTCTGTTATTATGTTTTATTCTTTTTTCTCCATTTCAACTTTAAAAGTTTCTCTTGACTTTTAGGCAAGCTCACTGATACTTTCCTTCATTTTGTTAGTTATACTGTAGAATTTGTTGAAGGAATTCTTGCCAGTGTTCTTTTTTATTTCTAGAACTTCCTATTTATGCTTTTTTAAGTTTTAATCTGATTGCATAAATCATCCATTCTTGGATGTCACTGATTTTATATTATAAACCTCAACATTTCAATCTTATTTTTATAATTTCCTGTCTGATAACATCAATGTCTGTGTCATATCTGGGTTTGATTTTAGGGCTCATTTTGTCTCTTCAAACTGTGTTTTTCCCTGCATTTTTTGTTGCTTCTAATTTTTTGTTGTTAGCTAGATCTCATTATATATATATATATATATATATATATATATATATTACACACACATATATGTCTCATAGATGATGATGATGATGATGATAGATGATAGATAGATAGATAGATAGATATAGGACTTCAGTGTGAGGATTTCTGTAATTTTTGCTAGGAAATGACTTTAGGTTCTAGAAACTTCCAAATGTTCTGGAGTTGTTTTTGCCTTTCTTGGCTTCGGGGCTTGTCTATGTATTTCTCCTGAAATAGAGTGTTTCTTTTACTGCTCTTTCAGCTATAATCCCCGGATATTATACTAGAGCTCCCTTGATATGATGTCTAAGAAACAGGGGGATTTTATAATCTTCTTATTGTCAGACTTAAAAGTCTATTTCCATGAATATGACCTTTACACTGTTTGTACAGAAATACAGCTTTTTTTTTTTCCAGTTTCTGCCTACTCCTTTCCCTAGCAGCCATGTTCCCAACCTATTTTCTTAGAATTCTAGGGAGTCCTGGAATGGAGTGGAATTTCCTTACTTCAAAAGGAGCAAAGTTTCAGAATTACATTCTGGAGAAATTTGTTTTTCCTCTTGCATAGTATGTCTAAGTCTCTAGACATATTTCACAATGATTACTGTATTAGTTTTTTTCATCACTGTGACCAAAATATCTGACAAACATAATTTAGAGGAGGAAAGATTTATTTTTCTCATGGTTTCAGAGGCTTAGTTCAGTATCTGTTGGTGCCAAGGCAGAATGCTCAGGGCATGTGGAATACAGAGAGGGAAAAAGGAAGAGGCCAGGGATGGATATAATTTTCAAGGGCAAACCCCCAGTGACCCACCTCCTCCATCCACACTCTACCTCTCACCTTTGCTACATTGCCAAGTCATGAGCTTTTCTGGGGGACATCACATATCCAAGCCATAACAATATTAACTTTTCCTTCCACTTCCTTAGGAATTTAAATCCTCACTATGAAAATCTGGTTGGAGATTGCTTTAAAGCAAGGGGGCATGGGCAATGTTTTATCCACACTAAGTGGATATTCACACTGAACCTCCAAAATTTCATCAAAATTTCTATTAAGGTGCATCTTCCAGGCTAAGACCCTAGCAGCTTTTGTGTCTTGTAAGCGGATCTTGATTGTTTATCCAGGTTTCAGAGCAATGGTTGGTATCCAACCTCATCACATTGACAGATGCAAAAGAAACTGGTACTTTTCAGTTTGCCCAGTTTTTCTTATTTCTCCAAGCTCTTTATATGTCAGAGCTGAAGTTAGAAGTCTCAGCTCTCAAGATTTACCTCTGAAACTAATAGAGCACAAATAATGATTATGTCGCCAGTAGTAATTGTGGTAATCTTTACTCCAAAGTGTCATATGCCTAATTTTTTTATCTCTTAATAATGATACAGGGAACGGTGAGATTATTGTTTTTAGAAAGATACTATTTAGTACATGAGGTTTCATAGTTACATAGGGGTTAGAGTAAACATCTTACCACTATTAGTATTTTATGTTGCTGTATTTGGCCCTTACTCTCTGGTATGAATTGGTGATAGATAGGTGTTTATGTCATTTACTCTCAAAAGTAAAAGATTATGAGGAATATAATATTTTATTGTAACAATTATTTTCTTGATTTCTAAAGAGCTTATGTAAATACTTACCATAGGTAGCTAGGGCCAATAAATGTTTAAAGATGTATTTATGAAACTAGTTCTACAAATGTAAAATGGAAGACATTTTTTAACATTTTGCCTCAACAGAAACATAGTCCCGATTGAAAATAGGGTGAATGCTATAATTTTTTTAAACTTGCACATATAAACTGACATGGAATTTTACATAGAACCCAGCAGGGAAACTGAGTTAATGCTCCAGTATCAAATTACCTTCAAGTCTCAGTGGCTTGAATAATGGTTAATTTTTTCCACTCCATATTTTAATTTGCATTTAGCTGATGGTTCTTCTTCCTCTCACCCTCATTCAGAGATGCAGCCACAGAGCACCACTATTCAAGATCCCTCGTGACAGAAGAAATGGAAAGTGGTAAACTGGATACTGGATATTACATTTTCTTCTCATAAGTGCTATGTTTTGCCTCTGCTACCATTTCATTGTCTTGAAGGAATAAATCTTTAAAGACTATCTTTTATCATGTAATACATGTAGAGTATATTTATATGATAAACATATAAGCTGAAAAGAATTTCAGTAGAATATCTGGCTAAAATGTATAAAGTTAAAATTTCTTTCCTACATAATATTTAGATAGAACAAAGAACTTTCCAAGCTTGTTTCCACAAATATGTCTGAATATCTATAGGACAAGCAAAGTAAGAGACTAACATTATTCACTTTCAGCCTCACTTCCCACAAACCATGATGGGTAATGTATCATAATATGCTCTTCAATCACTATAAAAACTATCAAGCATGACCATTACAATTAGTTTATAGATTTCAAGTAACCAGCCAAAATCTGCACATTTAAGGAGTAGAAACATAATGGGAATTCAGATTCCTTTTTCAAATGACCTGTCAATGGTGCTAAAATATAATTGGGCCTATATTCCTAAAAGTGAATTAAGTATTTCTTAGATATTTTCTTACCTTTTATTTCCCCATAAGGTGAGGAATGGTTGAAGATTCAATAGAAGATAAAGAATCTTTCAAAACAAAGACAACATCACAAAATATTGACGATTAGCCAATCCATATTCCTCAGTTTATAAGACTGGGGGTAAACCTGGAGAGATTTAAAACTTTATTTATCATAACATATCCATTTCAAGGCAGCTTCAACTATGAAGATGGCTGCTTTAGAACAAACTTATGGAATGATTCTCCAAAGTATAACCATGTTTTCTAAATACTTTGTTTACTTTACATTTTAGTAAATAAATTATATATGTGTGCATACATGTGTATGTTATATATACATTTATATAACTCTCAAAGTTATTGACAGTAAGAACTATTCTCATTCATTAAACTCAAATATTTTTTTTTTTGGCTGTACCGGGGATTGAACCCAGAGGCATTCTACCTCCGAGCTACACCCCCAGCCCTATTTTTTATTCTTTATTTTGAAACAGGATCTCACTAAGTTGCGGAGGGCCTCACTAAGTAGCTGAGGCTGGCCGCAAACCCAGATCCTCTGGTCTCCGCCTCCCAAACACTGGGATTACAAGCGTGCGCCACCATGCCCGGCAAACCTCAAATATTTTTATAAGTTAATGACTATCTGAGCTATTATAGTCATTTTGATATTACATATGCTTATTAACTGTATTTAATGTTTGTAAATTTTGGAAAATTCTTTCTCATGTAAATGATTTTTACAACAGGGAAAAATTCCATATTATATATATATAAATATATATACTATATACATTGCACATTACATATAGAGATTATAACATCCCATATTATATCATCAAAGGAAGGTGATTCAACTTTCTGTTTCATATTTGATAACATGAACTAGAAACACACTTAAATTCTGGATAAATAATTTGTTTGCATAAGCTGTTTTAATAAAAATTTGTTTGTTCTGTCCCATTTTAATGGTGTTTCTATGTGTCCAGCAGCTCAAGGCACTTATTCAATATTTATGCCAAACAGATTTAGAGGACTTATAATATGAGAGTGTATATTCTTTTGGGATCCTTAATGTGAGTAAATATATTCTTTTGGTTAAAGATAAGATATTAATTCAAATGTCTAAATTTTAGGGGCTCATGTTTTTTTTTTTTTGGTACCGGGGATGGAACCCAGGGATGTTCTACCTCCGAGCTACACCCCCAGCCCTATTTTTTTTATACTTTATTTTGAAACTGGGTCTCACAAAGTTGCGGAGGGCCTCACTAAGTAGCTGAGGCTGGCCGAGAACCCAGATCCTCTGGTCTCCGCCTCCCAAGTACTAGGATTACAAGCATGTGCCACCATGCCCGGCTAGGGGCTCATGGTTTTAGGTCGCACAAACATATATTTGAAAAGGCTGGTCACTTGTGAGCTTGTCTCATTTACGTGAAAATTTAAGTTGAGAGTATGCTAAATAAATGTATCAATAAAAAATAGAATGTAGTATCATTTTAAAAAGAGTGGATTTAGTTTGGCAATAATATGGAAATAGATATGAGAATTCAGTAGAACGTGTCACTGTGACCTAAACGTACTACATTTAATTATATGGCATGAGCAGCAGAAGCTGTATCTTACAGGAGCACAGAATGTTATATGATGCACTGCAATAGTAATCATTTAGAAAGAACACATGGTATCTAGGGAGTAAATACTCTTAAATTCTTAACAACAAAAAAGATTTGTAGTAAATTCTAGAAAAATTTGAAATGATGTAACATTATTATTAAATGTCCAGTCTTAGTTGACATGTACATAAATTTTAGAAAATTCTAGATTTATAGGAAGCTGTAAGAAAAAAAAAATACTGAGAGGTCAATCATACATTTATGCAGTTTTCTCCAGTGGCAACATTTGCAAAACGTTCACACAATATCACAGTCAAGATACTGATATTGGTGCAGTGAAGACATAGACCAGTTTCACTAGGATCCTAATATAGTTCCTTTTTTAATTTTTAAATTTTCCCTCCTATCTCTGGTACTCACTAGTTTGTTCTTCACTTCCATGATTTTGCCATTTTAGGAATGTTATACATTATGTAATTTGGGGGGATTAGCTTTTATACTACATCATAATTCCATGGAAATTGACCCAAATTATGTGGTTTAATAGTTGTTTCATTTTAGCCAGGCATGATGCCACATGCCTATAATCCCAATACATGGGAGGCTGAGACAGTCAAATCTCAAGTTCAAGGCCAGCTTCAGCAATTTAGCAAGACCCTGTTTCAAAAGAAAAAATAAAATTGGGCTGGGGTGTAGCTCAGAGGTAGGAAACTCCTGAGTTTAATCCCTAGTACTACAACAACAAAAACAAAAAATAAAAAAAAACAATTAGTTGAACCATTTGCCAATCGAAGGACAGTGGTTTCCAATTCTTGGCAATTATGATTAAACTATAATTGTGTGCAAGTGAACATTTTTGTAAAGGTTTTTTGAGTGAACATGGAATTTTATTTCTCTTGGAAAAATATACAAGCATATAAGTATTGGATAAGATGGTAACTGAAATTCCCATCTTGGAGATTTTTAGTTTTCTTAGCAAGAGAGAAAATCAAAAGCTTTCAAGCAGACAAAACAAAAGTATATAATTTAAGTACACAGCATCAAAAATAAATTCACCAAATGGAAGAAAGTACACAAAATGAATCAATCACTGATAAATTTTGTTCATTTTTCTGGCAGTTCTGGGGATTGAACCAAGTGTTTTGCAAATGCTAAGCAAGCATGCTACCCCTAAGATACAGCCCCAGCTCTCTATTGATTGATTGATTGATTGATTAATAGTATATCAACCTGATGATTAAAGCAAGGATTCTGCTCAGCAAAATGGAATTCTCAACCTTACATAGAAAAATATGTTGTTGCAACTATCAAATATTAGCCTATGTTAATCCAATTGCAAATTAACAAACATAAAACAATTGCATTAAATCAGAATTTAATGATTGTATTTTCAGATACATTGGCCATGCTGTAATCAAAACTTTTCTAAGGAGCTCTGAGATAGAATTAGTGCATTTCATTTTTACATCAGATATCTTCCAAACAATCTAGTTCTCTCTGCCATTCATTATCTCTTCTAAATAATTTGGCACCACCAAACAAACAACTATTGCCTGGTTTTTGTCTTCCCAAAAGAATAAGTTCAGTTGAAAGACACAGGATCCACATAAAGGATGTATTTAGCAAGATCAAAGTACACTCCTGAGAATGTGGAGGGGGTAACTCCAAGAGAGGAGTCAGTGTAGGGTCTTCCAAGTGGTGAGATTTTCTATTTGGTCTAGAAACCTCATGCACTATGTGTTTGGGATGTTTACTGCCTTTTCAGCTCAACACTTTGTGTGTCTGCACTGATTCCATGTTGTTGGCATTTCCCATGTGTTAGGGTTAGGATTAGGGATCACCTAAGTAAAATGCATTGGGTGGGGGAGTCAAAACCACAATGTAAATGATATTATAATACAACTGGCGTCACCCAAAGGACAGTGCCTCAGTGCTCTGTGCATGCTCCAAAGTTGGAAAGTCCCTTAGGCGGGGTGCTTCCGGTTCCTTTTAGATTTAAGAAGCTAGTATCTGTCCATAAAAGGGAAGGCTCATGAGTGGGGTTCTCCATCACCACAGGTAGAGTGGTCTTTTACCACTCCAAGAGGACTGAGCGCTACTTATCTCCTTCATCCCCTCGCTCATGTCTGCCTATCTACTGGGGTCAAAGGCAAAGCCAGATTTCCTTGTCAAAAACAACTGTTTAAGTAAGAACTCCAAATTGTTTTCAGAGCAACCCAAAATTGGCTAAAAAGCCCCGGATGATACGATAGGAAGGATATGGGCTAATGTTCATGTGTACTGCAGGTGAGAATTGGAGGAAATATAACTTTGGGTGCACAGATCCCTAATAATTTGTCTATTTTATCAGAAGTAGCAAATGATGGTAAATGTTGGTTAAAGGGGAAGCAGAAAAGTCCCCAAACAAAATTTAGTTTTGTAGCTGCAGGGAAATTCCTTCTCAATTCCTTTACTCCAGGGTCAGCTAACCACAGGCAATATGTCCCAACATAGGGTTGCCATTCTGTTGCTAATAGTCAAGCCAAGAAACCTGGCTTGATCCTGGCTGGCCAGATTTTGCTGCCCACCTTCCTGAGAAAGAAGCAAGTGATGTTAAAAGGAAAAATAAATTGAATGCAGTTTGATCAAACTGAGAGAAGCAGCTAGATGTTTTGCCACCAGTCTTATAGAAGCAATTGCAATTTAATAGAAACAAAAGCCAGGAGATATACATATGTAGATATAGCTAGTCTGTGCCAGCCAGAGAACATGTCAATTTTAGCTTTTTTGGCCCCTGCCAGGTAATGAGGTAGTTTAGTTTTTATTCTCAGCATGAAAAAGTTCTCTGTTTCTATGTGTTGCTCTCCTTATGTAAAACCTTAGGTATCATAGAATAGCCTTCAGAAATTGTGAAGCAGAATTTTGTAGACTAATAACAAATTTATATTTTCTAGAAATACATGCTTAGTTTATACCACAACATTTAAATGTGGAAACAGACCCAAATATATTTAGCCAATTTTCTAATTTTATAAAAAAAATTTTAAAGCATACAAACTTTAAACATATTTAATAATTGACATGTTAGTATTTTAACTTATTTAGAAATAGCCTCTGTTAAGAAATAAATTTTCATGGCGTCATAAGAAAAGACACGTGTCTGAAAATTCCTTGGCAAGGCAATTGTACATTTTGGAAAAAAGGGTGCTACCTGATGGAGCCAGGTATGTGAGCCTACCTGGTTTTTGTTCCTAATGCAAATGTCTGCATGATACTCCTAGGCACGGGAGTGTGGTTTTCCAATCTCATGTGATTGACTAGTTCGTCTAGAATGGGATGCTGGGGAAGGGTTTGGCATTTGCAATTTTTTAAAGAAATGGTAACTTACAAAAGGAAAACTTATACAAGGTTGCAAGTTTGCAATTTTTACAAAATGAATTTTAAATTAAGATAATTCTTTGATATAAAACATCTATTATATTCTCACACCTAGACATTATCTAATTAATATGATTTAATTTAGTATAATCTTGATATTAAGGTTTTACCAACTCAAGTAAACTTTGAAAAGGATTTGAATTCATTTTATTCAATTTATGAGTGCTCACTGATTTCTAATTTAATTTAGTATCATATAGACAATATACAAACACATACAGGCATAAAGATACACATAGATATAACATAAAATACACAAATGTACACATACATACATAAACATACGAATAGAAACAAAGATCTGAAAGCTGTCATTTAGGTTCTTCATTTGATAGTTTCTAAATTGTTTTGTCTTGTTTTTCTGTCTTATTCTAACAATCTTTAGACTACTTGTTTTATTGCTTCAAGCAAGATAGCAAAGTATCCCTAAATTTTCATCTTTAAAGCTATGACTCTTTGGTGAAATAAAGTATAAAATTTACATTTTAATGAAACAGAAGTTAGATCTAAATAGCACTCTTTGCTGAGATAAAAAGAGGCAAAAGCAAAGCCCAGCTTTGATAAAATGGTGAAGGTGAGACTTATGCATATTTAAGTTAATGTTCTTTCCTTTTGCAAGTTAGTTCACAGAGGGCTATTACAAATCCAAATGTCCTTTATAGATTATAAATTTCTTTCTGTTGTTGTCTTGTACTGTGGATTGTTCCCAGGACCTTTGGTGTGGCTCTTCTGGTGCTCTACCATTAAGCTACATCCCTAGACATTTTTACTTTTCATTTTGAGATACGGTCTTGCCAAGTTGGCCAGTCTGGACTCACAATTTGGATCCTCCTGACTCACCCTGCTAAGTAGCTGGGACGATAGGTGTATGCCAACAAACCTGGCTACATATGTCTTTTATAAAAGTTTAAAAGTAATTAACTAAACTGTCACAAAGTTATGAGTAAGTCCTTTTAGCATAGCATAGCATGTTCTTAATTAGATTACTAACTATAGGAGATAGTCCTATAACATAAGGAATATTTCCAATGCCCACTTTACTCAAAGGAGCAGTTGGGTT
This sequence comes from Glis glis, assembly GCA_004027185.1. Taxonomy (NCBI): domain Eukaryota; kingdom Metazoa; phylum Chordata; class Mammalia; order Rodentia; family Gliridae; genus Glis; species Glis glis. The sequence continues at coordinate 16,044 of PVJS01018321.1, read as the reverse complement.
TCACTCTTCTTGCTTTAATTTATCATTATTATTATTATTATTATTATTATTTCAGTCATTTTATAAAGAGAAACAGTCATAGGATGAGTTGAAACTTTCAACATTTTAATTGTTTTCATACTCAGAGGAAGAATATAATTTAAGACCTGGAGTCTGGGAACAGAAATAGTGGCTTCAGATTGTGTTTACTGCAGTGTGGGTGAGTTCTCCTTTAACAGCGCACTTTCTCTTGAGATATTAGGAGCAATAGAGAGACCTTCTATGGATTCTAGGAGTACACTTATGTAATTTAAAGGAGTTTCCTTGATGTTATGTTTAAAAAAGAGACAGTATAGGGGGAAGCCATAGCTTACATTTGGGTCAACAAAGAATAATTTGGCTTGCTGACTGTAAATTTAACACAGGGCATGGTGGTGTGCCAAATCTCTACCCCTAGACCATTAGGAAGCCATGGCGACAACAGTGGCTGGAGGAAGCATAATGGAAAACGCAGCTTTGTAATCTACCGCAGAGTTCACTTCTTGGTGAGGGCAAAGCCAAGGAGAATATTTTTAAAAAATGGGGAAATATTTATTACCCACAGCAGGTAAGGAGAACCCTGCCATTATCTGCAGGGCAATGTTCTCCTTGACAAATGAAGCATGGAGATTTGATTCTGGGAGTCATGGTCACTTTAGGGATGGGTGAATTTTTGAGCATGCTCAGTTTAGGATCACAGGTCAAGAAGAAAAGATGGCAGATATGCTCCTGGGCATGCTCAGCTCAAGAGCATAGAACACATGGTAGAATGTTAAAATACTATACACAAGTACTTAAAGGTGGTAGATAGGAATACTTCTAACCTTGCTGGGTTCAGTATTACAATGGGCCAGGTTATTTTCTAGAAACCTAAAAGAAATACTAAAAAGGCTGCTTGGTCATCTTGAAGATCATGGCTGGTTCTTTGTACGTTTCTACAAAAAGTTTTAGCTGAAACTTAATAGGCAACAAGTTTAGAATATTTTGAGTTCAGAGATAATATATTAATTTTTTATTCACCACTTGGAGGGAAACATCTTTTCCTGAACTATGTTTAGGAAGGTTTTTATTTTGTACTGGGGATTGAACCCAGAAGTATTTTATCTATGATCTATACCCACAGTCCTATTTATTTATTTATTTATTTATTTATTTATTTATTTATTTACAGATTCCTGATACATTTCCATGTGCTAGCCTCAAACTTGGAGTCCTCCTGTCTCAGACTCCCAAGTACTGGAACTACAGGTATGTGCCACCATGCCCCACAGAAACTTTTAAATATCACTGAAAATGAGCCTCCACTCTTGTTTAGTTTAAAATGGAGACATTCCAATTGAACACAAACATATACCTATTTTAGAATTTCAAAAGATATCCATTTTAGCCATCGTATTATCTTCTAGACAGGTGCTTTTAGGGGTAAATGTCTCTACTTACAAGGGGAATAAGCTATTGCTTCTTTAAGTGACTCTTTTGTTTTAGATAAGACCCTTCAGAGAAACTTACCAGAAACTAGCTGAAATAACTGAATCGCTCTGACTCATTATTTTTAAGTGATTCAGATTAAACTTCTCTAATTATAATACTCAATTCTCCATGTAGAGGTCCATTTTTGTTATTCAATATGTGATGTATGACCTCAAAGAGCATGCTTAGTAATGTGAGGATATATCCTACATGTGAGGATGAGCCCTTCCTGTATAAATATGTATGTTTCCAGAATAAAAGTCCTTGGCTTTTTTTCTATTTTTTGGATCAGGAAGAAGTGTCTGCCAATAATAAATCTCTCCTGCCTCTTATTGGCTTTCCACTTACCAAGAGGAAAAATCCCTTGTGCTTTGTTTCAGCTGGAGTTGTCCTTGGCTTAGACAATTTTCATAGGTACTGGCAAGATGAGGGATCATAATGTTTTCATAGGTAGACTAACTAGATATGAACAGAAATTGGAGAAAGGGTAAGGGAAGAAAAGAGCAACAGCAAAAGAACTTCTAATTAAGAATTGACCCAGAGGGACCAATCTCCTTTCACATTTTAGAAAGAGGCCCTGCACTCTCTCCTGTAGATTTATGGGCGCATATCATGTTCCTAAGGTCACTTATGCTTATACAAGCTGCACTGAGTGTCAGTTAACAGTTATTTGGCCTTCTGCTGGTGGTGCTGGACCATAAAGGACAAAATGATCCAAGGCGTAAGCTCTCAAATGATCAGGCGTAAGCCCTCAAATCTAAAAGGATGCTGGCATATGACTTTCCCCAAATGGGCAACAATGACACAAAGCACTGGGTCCATGGATGCATGGCCACCTGCCAACACCAGGTTTCCAGCCACTACAGACCTCTTTTTTTCCTTACAAGAGGAAGAAGCCTGATTATTTCAGTCATTTTAGCACCTAGTCAATTACCCATCCCTCTCTTTTTGGAGTGTAATTAATTTTCTTTTGTCTTTGCTTTGCCTTACAATATACATATCTAAAACACTATCTCAGCCTCATTGTATACTTTTATGTCTGAACCAGGCAATTGATCTAACCTTAGGGACTTGCCCCCAAGGATCTAAGACCACAGTGCTCTGCAGTTGAATATTTTCCTCCAGTAACAATGGTGTTATACATAAAGCCAGCTGGAGTTTTTAAGGGAAACTATCTCTGAAGGAAAGGTTCAGGCATTGATGAGCAATTTCCCATAATCTAGAGTCCTTTGATATATGATTAAGCTGGGGCTTAGTGTTGGGTCAAGTGGGATGCTTGTGAGCTTTCCTCTTCATTTTATCACCCTTGAGTTGATTTTGCCCTTTTATGTGTCTCAGAAAACCAATTATCTTACAATAAGTGGGGCACTTGAGATGCCAGTTAACCAGCCTTTATGTATACTTTTTGAATGATCTGAAATGTCACTAAAGTTGTTAATTTTGTGGCAATCTCTATGAGACTACTGCATGGCCACAGACTAATGTCTTGATAATTCCACTAAGACTCTGTTTGTCCAGAGCACCTGTTATGGTTAGAATAGAATGTCCCCTGAAGAGCTCATGTATTAATGTCCAGAATTGATATAGTTGATGTATTTAAGTCATGAAGGTTGTAATCTCATGAACAGATAAATCTACTGTAATGAATTTACTGAATGGTAACCTAGGCAAGTGGGGTAAGGTTGGATAATGTGGGTCCCTGGGAGTCTGGTCTTAGGGAGTGTGCTTTTGTCTTTAAATCCCCTTGCTTACTCTCTTGCTTCTGGTCTTCATGATGTGAGGGCAGAGCCCCTGTCCTCTCCCTCATTTTGATTCTTGCTGCCATACCCTGAGCTCTGCAGATCTGGCCTCACATGGACTGAACTTTTGAAATCTCCAAAAACTCTGAGCAAATAAATATCCCTTCCTCTAAGTTGTGTGGTCAGTTGTTTCAGATTACATAAGTAAGAATGTTGACCGAAACAGCACCCTTTTGGGCTGAAGGAAGCAATGTCATTGTGTGTGTGTGTGCGTGTGTGTGTGTGTGTGTGTGTGTACATATGTAACGTACTGGGGATTGAACCCAGGGACTCGAGCAATCACTCTACCACTTAGATATGTCCCCATCTTCTTTTAGTCTATTTTGAAGCAGGGTCTTCCTAAGTTGTCTATGCTGGCCTCATACTTACATACCTTCTATAATCTCAGGAGTAGCTGTAATTGCAGGCATATACATGGTCATGTTTTGTTTTCCCGTGAGATTTGCTATCATGCATTTTTATTGGAGCCAGACGAGAGATGGGTTATTAACAGACACAGGTAGATATGAATCACAAAGCAAAAAGCAGCTACAATGTTATGGTCAGGATCTGGAGTGTCGCCTGAAAGCTTACGTGATAGGCAATGGAGCAATATTCAGAGATGGAATTATTGGATCATAAGGGCTCTGATATCATCAGTGGATTCATCCATTTCATGGATTAACAATTTGACTGGATTTATTGGGAAGTGGTAAAAACTGTAGGTAGGTGGGGCCTGTCTGGGGGAGTAGGTCACTGGGGACATAGCCTTGGGGACTACATCTGTCTCTGGTCCCTTCCTGTCTCTGCTTCCTGGCTTCCATGGACTGAGCAGCTTTCTTCCACTCTGCCTTCACACCATCGTGTTCTGCCTAATCTCAGGCCTAGAGCAATGGAGCTAGCTGACCAGGAACTGAGACCTCTAAACCCATGAGTAAAAATAAACTGTTCTAATAGAAGTTGTTCTCGTCAGGCATTTTGGTTGCAGTGATGAAAAGCCGACTAACACTTGTAGTTTACAAAACGCTTACACTAAATTCACCAAAACTAAAACCTTAGGACTTATAATGGTAAGGAACCAACTTTTGGTGAATGAAAGTAGAGCACACTACCCCTAATTAACTGGAACAACCTGCCTTCATTCAAAGACAACTCTGCAAAGGAGGCAGAAAGCAGAACTTATCCTATAAAGATAGGAACCTATTCCTAAGTCATGTAGAAGAGTCCAAAACAGCCCAAATGAAGCCCAGTCTCAACCAACAATCTGGTAGACTTGAGTCTCAGGAGGACTCACCACTGGCCCCCCACTGAGGACCCAACTTTGGAAAGCACAATGGATTTAATTTCTGCTACGACTAGCTGAGTCCAAAGAAAGCCTTAAGAAAAAGCAAGGAGTGTCACTTGTCACTTGGGGGTCTTGATATGGCCACCAAAAACATCAACCCAGAGGGCAAGCTGAAGCATACTAAATGAATGTGAGAACAGTTTTTTTTAACCAAAATCAGGGTGGTCACACATGGAGGAAATATAAATTCTAGTTGCCAAGAAAAAGTGCTACCCAAAATGGCATCTGAAGGGTCTGAGATGCTGTAGATTAAAAGCAAGTGAGCAAACACACAAAAACAAAAATAGAACAGAAAGAAAAGAAGGACGTTAGAACAAACTGGTTGTTACAAATGCTTTGGTCGAAAAGACTAGCTCAGAACATTCACTTGTCAGTTACCTATAGTAAGCATTCCAGGTAAGAATTCCCATAAGCAAGAAGAGGGTTTTGCTGGGGATTCATATAATCTTTATGGCTCCATGAAATCCACAGAAATCCACCGTGCTAGTTGAGAAAGACCTAGGCTACTGTGGTCTTATATCTCATGTATCTCCTAGGTTAAAGATTTTTGAGTTCTCATTCTTATGACTTTTTAGTCATTTCTCATGCTGCATGAAACATATTGTTCTCTACTTTTTATCTGTGCATATATGTGTGTGCATCTGTGCATGTTTCTCAGTGGAAGACTTATCAGTTGGGTAGATAGGTTGCTTAACTCTCCAGCTCCAGTTTCAGTCTTAGTAGTCTTGGGTATTAAAACCTCAAGAATGGGTTTTTCTCAGCAATTGTGATCCTTTTATGACAATAAATCTTTTCCTCCCACTCAGTGCAAGGCCTGAAACCAGTCACATTCTGTCTTTCCCTCTGTGGCAGAAGTGTTCTTCCCACTTGGTACAGAATCTGGGGTGTGAATAGCTTTCCTGTATCTCCTCCAGCAGCAGTTTGCTGATATCTTAGAGCAGACAGCGTCGGATGTGAAGACTCCTCTGTCTGCTAGTGTTCATCAGTCACAACCCTGACCTCACGCAGACCCCGGGGGATAGATATTTCTCTAGGTGTTTTTGCTCTACCTTGGGAACCTCAGCATATTCGCATCACAGAGCGGCATTTCTCTCAGGCCTCTTGCCCTGCAGAAATGAGTTGCAGAATTCCCGTTTTAGAGACTTCCTGAGATTCCAAACTCTCTTGCTCACCTACACCTTTAAGAATGTGTTTAGCTGGGCGTGGTGGCACACGCTTGTAATCCCAGTACTTGGGAGGCTGAGACTGGAGGATCTGGGTTCGCGGCCAGCCTCAGCTACTTAGTGAGGCCTCCGCAACTTAGTGAGACCTGGTTTCAAAATAAAGTATAAAAAATAGGGCCAGGGGTGTAGCTCGGAGGTAGAACGCCCCTGGGTTCAATCCCCGGTACCGCAAAAAAAAGAATGTGTTTAAATATTCGTTGTTTTATTACCTATCTTTAAGACTGTTAAACTCTTTGTTAAAGTATTAGTTGAAATATCAGCTGCTTTTGTGGTAGGCATCTCTCCTTTTTGTAGATCTGCCAAAAGTAAGACAGTCCATTTGTCCTGTCTTCCCAACTTAACTTTATGAGTCATTACTGTTAACATTTTGGATTTCACTTCATCAGAGGACCTTGCAACTGTAGCCATGTGGCAGGCTTAAAAAATAAAAACTTTGTACACTGCTGAGCTTATTATTTTAGAGAGGAAATGATGTTCTACTGTTGCTTTCTACATGCCAATAGGACGAGGTAAAGCACTCGTGCCATGATGTTTATTCTAAACAATTTCAGCCACAATGACCACTATCTCCATTGGAAATAATTTTCATAGGAAAGAATACAATTAACCATTACTACAAGATATCCTTGTTTAAAAACAAATATATGTTTGAATTCATTTGTATATTTTCAGCTTTTTCGACATAGTGGGCCTTTCTGTGGCTATGACTTGTCAAGCACCAAGTTCAAGACAAATTCTCTAACACTATACAGAATCCAGTAGAGAACAGGCTTCTTTGTGGAAAGTGAAAACTTACAAGAAAAAAAAAAAAAAACAGAGTGAGCAAGAGAATTCACTGAGACTTCATATCCAATTTCCCCCAAAATATGTCCTGTTACTATTCTGCCCTACTGAGGCTACCATGTGACTTCAAATTCCTGTGGAAATTGCTCCCCTCCAATGGTTCTTCTTTTAAATAGAAAATTATGAGAAAGCAGCAATTCAGTGGAAGAACACTCATGCATTTTAGCTCCAAGCAAGAATTTGATATCTTACCTGAAGTCACTAGTGAAAAATAGTATATTCCTATTAATTGGTTTTAATATATTTTCTACTTCAAACACTATCTATTGTCCTCTCTGAACAATAATGTCCAGTCAATAATAAACCATGTTTGTTATATCAAATTAAATGCTAAAGTATCAGGCTTTTGTGGTTTAGGTATAGTCCACGAACTAATCCTAGTTAAATGAAATAACATAAGCACACAATAGAGGTAAATAGGTCAGAGATTTGTTTAGATGTCATAAAAACATGAAAGCTTTGGGGGACAACATCAGATAAGGTAATTATCTATTCCATAAAGCTATAAATGGTTTCTTCATGTAAGGAAACTCTGTAAATTGTACCAAGATAACCCTAGTGGTTATTTAGATGCTTAAATGGAACTGTTTGGGAGAAATTCTTGCTTTTTATTCTGTACCTCTGCTTTATTTCTCCATTACGATGATTTTATAGTGAACATGCCTGCTTGTAAAGTAATTTTAGCAAATGTTTAAAAGTATCTTGCGGGCTGAGCGTGTTAAGTTTTATATAAGCTGTGTTTCTATGTTCTGCTTTATTGCAACTATGTCCACGGACCCTATAGTGTTTATGTAAGCTGCAGGCTACTGCCATCATCTTTAGAACATCTAGCCAACTGCTTTTATGTCTTTAAGATACTCTAACAGCCAAAATAACATTGGCAATAAGCACATCAGGAAATAAAGATACATTTCAAGAATGGACTTCCCGAAAATTCTGCCGATCTGATGTTTGAATAGGCCCATAAGTGCTTTTGTAGCTTTTGCAGATAATCAAGAATGGGACTTTTTTCCCATTTTTATTCTCAAAAGGAGGTTATTTTCGCTTAGGAAAGAGAATATTCTCTGATAAAACCATATGTGTGAAGGTTTCAGTGGAACAACCTTCAATGGGAGTGTTTGGACATTGTTTCTTGAAATAAGGGGGAATGACTGGTTAAATTAAATGGCTTCAAGTTTGTATTGATTTTCTGGATTATTCCTCTTAGAATTCACATAAAATCAAGTCAATGTGCACATTTTGTATAATTTTTGTTTTTCTTTCTCTAAACCTTACAAATAAGTCATATGTGAAATTATCAAAACTTAAAACTAATAAAATGTTCTGATTTATAAACTAAAAGTTCTCAAAATTTTGTAAGGGTGGATACAATAGAATTATGGCAATCTTAGGCATCTAATTCAAATTTAGAAGGTTAGTTGAATATTGTAGCTTTTTATCATTTTTATTTTTATTATCTGAGCACTAACATTTTACTTGTATTTAGATGTATGTAATCATCTAATTGGGATAGAATTTGGTAGTAAATACTAGAATTCATAACCTTTTTATTGCTTACCATTTAAATTTCATCAAAAGCAACAAAAATTTGAAGAAAATTTTTGTATATTAGAAATATCTAGATAAAATTAGAACTTACTCCTTTGATGTCATGGGCACTAGAAGGACAATTAATCAAATTAAAAATTATCCATAGAAAAGAGAATTTCATGAATAACTGTGTTACACTGTGGGAAATTATACAATAGTCCTTAGTTAAAAACGTGCCTATAAGGCCAGACGTGGTGGCACACGCTTATAATCCCAGTACTTTGCGAGGCGGAGACCGGAGGATCCGGGTTCTCGGCCAGCCTCAGCTCTCTCTCTCTCTGTCTCTCTCTACTTAGTGAGGCCCTCCGCAACTTTGTGAGACCCAGTTTCAAAATAAAGTATAAAAAAATAGGGCCGGGGATGTAGTGTGGAGGTAGAACGCCCCTGGGTTCAATCCCCAATCCCCGGTACCGCAAAAAAAAAAAAAAAATGTGCCTATAAGTGAGTGGAATATTATAATTTTAAAATCCTTTATAAGCATGGCTTTTACAAATTTGGGAGCCAGAATGGAGAAATATATATTAAATAAGTAAAAGACATGAGAAAATATACATTTTGATTTATGAATAAAATATCAGTACCTCTAAGATAAGTGTTATATGTGTATAGGATATCATTCTTATTTTGAAGAATTTCAATAGTTGTTAATAGTAAATTATATGTTAATAAATGAGCATATTAGGACAAACACTTATATTAAAATTAATTTTATCATGAATTAAGAGACAGCTAAAAACAAAAAAAAATTAACGTATTTTCCAGATTACATATTTCAATTTAGCTTTGCATACTTTGCGGTATCTAGCTGTATTTAATGAGGACACAAAAATAAAAAATAATGTCTTTTATGGATGCTAAAATGTAATGCTTATAAAAATACATCATGAGTGATAATTTAAAAAGAAAATAATAAAACAAGTACAAATAGAGAAAAACCATTTATCTATCAATTTATTATTATTTATTTATTTTACAGTACTCAGGATCTAAGCCAGGGCCTCTCACAGGCTAGGCAAGTGCTCTATCACAGAACCACATCCCCAGCTAAAACATTTAATTTCTGACTTGGACTTTTAAGAGAAGAAGGTGTACATATTTGAAAACAACACTATTTTATTAACAATTTTATAATTATTACAGCATATTCATGATAGCACTGCTTCACATTTAATTAGAATTTTCTCTTGATATTTTTATTTAGTCTTGTAAAAGTGAAAAAAATGCAGACAACTAATATAGATAAGTGATTAATTCATTTCAGAAGTATATATTGAAAAGGCATTCTTTGCCACACATTGTATTAGGCATTGGATATACAATTGTGATTGAGGGTCAGGACAGCATATTCACTGCGGAGAACAAAGGACAAGAATAATAACAATAATAATATAAGCTGACATTTTTAATGCTAGGGAATAAATATGTCAATTTCATAAATTTTGTTACTTTTTCTTATAATAATCCTGTAAGAAGATAAGATGAAGATAAGTATTTTATAAGTAAGAACCTTATAGTCTTAAAAGTTAGTAATCTGTGGAGGTGGAATGTGTAACCAGGGGCCTTAGTCTCTTCAAAATATTCCCCTAGAGAAACAAGATAATTCATAAAATAGCTTTGATTTCTGAGCTAGCATTTGTATGTATATTCTTACCTGGAAATCTCTTTGGTAAATCTCAATAACTACTCAGTTTCCCCCTTTGAAAATATGGAGTAAGATTGTTCAAATCTGGAGATTTATTTTTAATGACAGCAATCAAAATTCAAAAGGTAAATACTGCACAAAAACTGGAAAACTTGGTGCAAAAAGAGAATTAAATTTGCTGTATGTGAAGTTAAAAATATGTGTGTGAGAAGTAGGAGAGACAGATGAATGATTAAGGTTTGTAGGGGGGAGCTTTATTTTTATTTTTATTTTTGTGTCCCTGGGGATTAAACACAGAAGGTTCTACCTTTCAGCTCCATCCCAGGCCCTTTTTCCTTTTTTTCGTTTGAAGCAGGGTCTTCCTAAGTCACAGAGCACTGGCCTTGAAAGTGAATTTCTCCTGTGCCAGCCTCCCATGCACTAGGATTACAGGTGTGAGCCACTGTGAACCGCTGGGACTAGGTACTGGTGGTCTGATTTCATCATGTCTAATATCTTGTTAGAGGATGACTTTAGCATCATAGTGTTCTAAATATGTTTAAGGACAGGAGTATTGGAAACACCTACATAGCTTCATAGAACCTGAAATTATCAATCAGACTATTGGCCTTGTTAGATATGGAGCGCCCACACCAACCAGAATCAGGCTGTTTTTTGTTTGTTTGTTTTCTAATTGACGTACCTTGGCATTTCTGAGCCAGCTGCTAATATAAGATAGAGAAAAGGAATCTGCACTGAGTAGAAATTTGTTTCTCTTAGTTCTACAAATTATCTACCTGTCTATCTTTTATAGACTATAGAAGAACATATGTTAATAAGAGTCAGTCTGAAATTCTAAGTTATCTCTTATTCATCCTCAATCTCATTTAGTGTCATGATCACACCCACAGTTGCCCAAACAAACTAACGCCTGGATCATGTCATTTCTTTCTGATTTCACTCATTGAGCTCAACAGACTCATATTAAAAGTTTAAATAAAGACTTGCAAACATAATGATACAAATATATTCTGGTATGTTAGACATAAATATGTCATCAACCAAGAAACTGGTGTGGCTTGACAGTAAGCAAACTAGGAGGACAAATAAGAGGACCTGTTAAAGAGGTCATGTGAGGGGCAGGACTTTGTTATGGTAAGGACTTGGGCTTTGCCATGGGCGTTCAGGTGTTTAGAGAAGTAGAATAATAAATAATACATTTATACTTCACAGGGATCATTCTAACTTCTGTATTTTGCAATTTAACATTAATGGACTTAGGTTGAGAAGCAGAAAAACAACTAAGAGGTGATTGCAACCATCCACATTGTAGAATATGACAACTTGGCTAAATTACAGCGATAAAAGTGGGAAAATAGAGGATTTTCTTTTGATTCTAAATAAATACGTTTTTAATTAAGGGTATAATTTTATATCTTCCTTGAAATAATATAAAATGTGGACTCCTCTATATTTGTGATACATGTGAATACGAAAACTGGCCAGACTCTTTCTTATTATCAATAATGATGAAGATGCAGAGTGAGAACAGGCAGTTTTGCGCTTACTAACATCATTTTGCAAAACTCTCATCCTTTAGAGTTTCTCTACAGATGAATAAGACATGGCTTACTCTGGGATGTTATCAGAATAAAATATCACTCCTTTCAGTAGTTCTTACTAATGTTCTGATTTTCCCCCTTCGTGGTTCACTTTCTTAGAGATAATACCTAAATTTCCACCATGATTTTTTGACATTTCGAATAAAAGAGGCTTTGCAAACATAAATATTTGGAATTGTTCCTTTGCATGACATTATCAGGACTTTATCCCAGAGTAAAGTAACAGTGAGGTATTATGATGGGCAAAAGTTCCATTTGAATTTCTTTGGTGAATAACAGTGAGGATTATGAATGTGATGCCTGGAAGAAGACTGGAACCATGCTTTATGCAGGATCAGTCTCAAAGATGATGAGTTAGGGAAAAATGAATATGAAACTCAACGATCTAGAGTTGTTTTTGTTTTTCTACTAATATTCTATATGCCCATCTACTCCAGGAGGATCTTGAGGGACGCAAAGGGAACCTGTGACTTTGGATACTGGTCCTTTGGGAGGTCTGATGAATACCTTCTGCTCAGTGGCATACTCTGTCTCAAGGAGGGAGCAGAAAGAAGTGGACTTTAAAATTCAACAGAATCAATTGTTAGGAAATTAGTTTACTAATCTTGACAAAGAAGAAGAAAACTTTAGATGAACAAAGAAGATGACCTAACTGAGGGAGTTGGGAGAGGGGTGGAGGGAAACACACTAAAGCGTATGAGGTACATACACAAACTTATAAGACTCAATCACTGTGCGGAGCACGAAAGGGAGGGAAGGGGCAGGGAAGAGGGTGGGATTGGAGGGAGGGCTAAATGAGCAATGTGTGCATGTATGATTCTGCCACCTTGACACTTATCAAATGTATAATTACAATGCACCAATAAATGAATATATAAAAAAGGAAAGGAAGCCCAGAGGCAGCTCTGGATATGCAGATTAGAACAAAGGAAACCTGTCTCTGGTTCTTCTATCATAACTTTGATGTTTATCAATATTAGGAACCCATCTGTAAGGAAAACACAGTCGAGCCTTCAGTAAAGCACTATATTATTTAAAAACATTTTTGTAATTTAACTGAGGAAAATGTTGCTCATTCTCTGAACCATTATAGCATTTATAGAGACACAGACTCAGGGAAAAATAATAGGTGCAAACCCATTGACCTGGATGAAGTCTCCAGAATTGGTAAAAAACAAACCTATGTGCAAATGGGTAGAAATAATAAAATTTTATTTTAAGAAAAATATTTTTTTTCACTCAGAGTTGCCCCTTTATATATTCTTAGCTTAAGAATATACAATGCACTATAATAAAATATATTTTAACTTATTTGTATTAATGTGTTTCTCCATAGACTTTAATTTTAAAGTTGTTCAAGTAGTGTATCTGAACTGAAATCAAATGCTTCATTAATAGTATCTATATTATATTTGGCAGCAATTTATTTGTTTGCCTGTTTAGTTACTTGTAAATTTTACTAAAATTTACCTACAGAAATTGCTTTTAAAATGAGTATCTAAAATGCATTTAATTGAACAAAAACGTGGCATTAGGAATTTTTTGTCACATTAACTCACTGATATTATTGCTTTTTCAATAATATTGTTTCCAACACCTGTCAAGTCTTATGTTTTATTTATAAACTAAGACATAGCATAGGATTGTGGTCTTAGTCTGCTGATTATTTAATTTGTAATTTAATTTCAAAATAATTCTACACAACTCCCTCTTCCTAATTTACTTACTTTAAATGTGTTTCCATCATTAAAAGTTCCTTTACCAATGTTAAAACATATTCAGAAATGAGGCAGATCATTTATTTAACTCTTCAAGTGTGTACATGCATGTGTTTTGTGCACATGTATGTGTTTTGTGCTGCTAACCCAAAGTAAAAATTTGAAGAAATTTTATGCACATAATTCACTGAATCTTTTTTATAATAATCAATCATATAAAATAGTAGCCTATCAAATCTGATTCATTATTACACAGTTAAAAGGAATATGCTTATTTAATTTGCATTTTTCATATTTCCTCCATGTAATAATTATGTCTGACATCAGTTCTGTAAATTAAGACAGAATAGAACTAATTGAGGAGGACTCGAGGAAGTCAGGAAAAAATGGTGAGTTGTGGTACACAGAATTCATGATGGAAGTTTGCATCAATGTGGGGGTGAAGCCAAATGGAAAAACCCATTGACCTGGATGAAGTCTCCAGAATTGGTAAAAAACAAACCTATGCATTTGGTGTGTAAAGTTCACTGACAGCAGGTCAAAGTGATTCAGTTCATGGAGAATATAACAATGCAAATCAAATGACCTTGTTTGAAGCAAGTATAAAGGACTAAGTTCCCACAAGGGCATCCATGAAATTGAAGAGGCAAAGTAGAACAGAAATCTGAACTTTATCAAGAGGTCTATAGCAAGTATGTCTTCTAGATCAGCCACCAAACATATAAAAGGTTTGTCACACATATGATAACAACTGTACTCAGAGTTCATTTTCAAAGAAAGAGGTGAATGATGTACATTATTCAGAAGAATCATCATCTAAATTTTGGTGATTGACAGCTGCTCTTCAATGTGCCAAGAGCAATCTCATAGGAACCTCTGAACTTTTTGCACTTTTCTCAGAATGCTCTTACAAATGAAATGTGTAGCTTATACCCCTCCTTACCTAGTCTCAGCTTTACTGTCACCTTTACAGTGAAACCATAGTGATAATATTTGTTCTAGCTGAAAACAAAAATAGAATGCCATTGATCCACATTAAATTTTAATGTAAATAAGAATTTAATATTTATTTAGTTAAGTCACTGAAATTCCAGTGTTGTAGCAATAGCCATAAATATCCAAGTGTCTCTCTATTCATTTTTTTTTTTGTGTGGAGCAACAAGGTATAATATAAAAATGGTGGAGTACAATCACTGGAAGAATTAATTTGGGCCCAGTTTCATTGCAGTATGATGCTATATACCTTTTCAAGATATTTAATCATTTGAAAAACTTTTCATTTTTTGGGTAAATGCAGGATGATATAATGATTGAAAACTGTGCTTTCAGAAGCATGCCAGCTGGGGTTTGATTTTTGGATCATATTTTCACTACAGCCCTTTCTTTAAGTCTTACGATCTCTAGATAGCTCAGTTTTCATTTATGTATAATCGAACTAATAACCTTTTATTACAAGTGTTTGGTGAAAATTAAGTTAGGTAATATTTGTAAAATTCATTACAAATTTTTTGTCATATACAGTCAACAAATGACATGTTTTCATAATTCTTGTGGAATTATAAAATAAGAGCAGTACTAAATAAGCATGTATGTTATGTTTACAGAAGTATAGCAAATTATATAAAGTTTCTTAATCAATCTAAATATGTGTAAATAATTGTGCACCTTTTTAGATATCTTTTGGATTTTTACCAGAAGATTTCTGTAAAACCTAGTGATCAAGTTTTCTGGCCATATATGTGACCACATTCTGAAAGATACATACTTCTTCTCATAAGTACTCATTATTTGGTATAGATAAGTTATTTTCAAACTGTCCATGAAAACCTATAATTATTGGGGAGTGCTGAATGAGTAATTTTATGTCATTTGTGTTTATATTGAGAAAAGGCAGGATTCTATCTCCATCCTATTTAATCAGGGCAATTCTATTTCTCTTTTATGTGGTCAGAGTTTGTATAAATTTTAACAAAATAAGTCTGCAAAATTGAGATCAAATCCAGCTTTCAGGAATGACAGAGAAACTTATATAGACAAACTCTCTTATAGATGATGACTATAAAATCTGTACATAATACTTTAAAAATATTTGGTATAAAATCATACATGGATCTAGAACAAAAAGAATCTGAAAAAGGATGACCACTGAATAATAGGACCTGCCCCAGAGGAGACTGGCATGCTTTCAGAATTATGTTGGAGGGTACTCTCCAATCTCTATGGTACAGGGATATGAGGTCAGCATGTGGATTTGATGCCTGATATGTTGGCTGGGAACCTAAGGGGGGGTGTCCTATGATTAACCACTGATACATTCAAGCATAAGGGAGACACCAAATAGTCTGACAAAGAAAGTAGTTAGTTAGAAGGATGAAGTAGATTTTTTCATTACTGCCTATAATAAAGAAACAGAATTTGAAATTTAGGTCTGGCCAATCTAAATGCACAGCTGTAATATCAATACATATCAATACATATCAATACATATATCAATACATATCAATACATATCAATACATTTTTGAGGAATATTACTGGAAGGAAAATTCCACAACATATTTACATTCCTCACAATGGAATAGAAAGATATTTACTGGATATGTGCAAATCCATAATATATGACTGTGATAGTTAATCTAAGTTGTCAACTTGACCTGATCATGACACACCCAAGATTATGTGATTTTGGGTGTGTAACAGCAGATTAAAGAGAAAGCCCTGCCCTGAATGTAGGCAGCAGAATTCTGATAGGTGCGGACTTAGATAAAAAGGGAGAAGCGACTCGTGTGCGCGACTCGTTCCGAGGAAAGCAGATCT